>JAOSYY010000013.1:665419-677902 GCA_025727935.1 Hebomoia glaucippe | reverse complement strand
AATAAAACTAGATCTATGTTTCAATGTGCGACGGTTAAGAACATGACTAAGCAGCTGTTTGTTATAAGTGAGCCTACGTGACAGAAGATATAGAAGAAAGTACATAGAAATTGAGTTTTGAAAACAAGCAAAAAGGCAATTGTTAGATTTTATCTCGGTACTAGTAACAGCCATTTGTATAACTAACGGAACAGATATTTATTATAGTTCATTAGAAGAAAACATAATTGAAAATATCAAGGTAAATGAAACTATCGGCGCTATAATTATTATTGTCGATACACAATGTCTTTGGTGTGCCCTCCACGGGGCTTCAGGAGCGTTGCCATAAAAGGATATACCTATAGAATGGGCTCGTGTTCCATGTTTTAATGCAGTTTTGAAATTTGTCTACCTATTTTACAATATATATTTCATAATTCTGAAGATAAGGTTGCGGTCTTGAGTCATACTTTAGAATATGGGCCTAAAGTAGTCGTTTACACACACGACAGATAAATAGCGCCCATTATCATTTGACTGAAATGCCTTCGAATTATTGAGACAGACAAGATTTCTTCTCATGTACAATTTTGAGAAAAACTACAGAAAAATATTGCAATAATTTTAACGTATAGACAGTAATCGAACAAAAAAAAAAGGCGCCGGTAACAATGAAAAACTTCGCCTAATAACCATTATCAATGAACGATGTATCAGAATTGGATGAGATAATATATAAAAATAATCCAATTAAATCGTGACAACTTACAACTAACGAAAAACAAATATTTCCTCTTATACACATTTATACCTAGAACAAATTGACAAAACATTATTGGCTTATTTATTCAGACCAGCGCCCGCACACCGCTCGCAGACATCATTTTATCATCAAAAGTGTAAAAATATATATTTTTTAAATAAAACAGTGGTCCGTATGTTTCGTTAGTCTGAGCGTGTTGAGTGCGTGACTTACAGCGAATCAGTTCCCTAACTATCGTTGCAGTGAAATTAATTGTCTTATTAATTGTTCTGTTATATAAAATTTAATTTTAAATATTTCATAGTATAGTCTGCATAGCCCAGGGCTGTATTATTGATTAAAATGCACTGTGTTAAAATTTTAAGTGTCTTATTTGGTAACTCGTAATTGACGTAGTTCAAAATTAAAATTCCAGTTGTAATATTCAGAAGTCGCTATGCCTGACGTGTATGCAAATTGAGTGATTTATTGTTGCATAAATATTGAAATTAATTCGATAACTGCAACATTGCGGAAGTACCCACTAAGACAATAAATTTCACTTAGACGTGTCCATATTATGCTTTCGTATTCATTTTCAACTGTCAATTCATCTTCCAAATGCTTGAATATCTTTAATTTTAATACATCCGTTTTGGAGAAAACGAACTATTGAAAACATTGAATCGAAAGCGCTAATATTTGCACACAGAATTTGAGCGCGGGAATCATTAAATGTATATTTTAATTTCATTTTTACATTTTATTAACCCTTCGTATTTTCTCAGGAAGTTGCAAACCTCTATTTGGTGCGTTCCTTCGTTTTGTAACGTTTTGCTCACTTTTATTATCATCACTAGGGTTCTTAGAATCACTATTACTTGGTTTTGTCGTTGCTACTTTATTTTTATTGACATTTAGCTTTTGTGTTGTAGATTTTAACTGTGTATGTTTGTTTTGTGCTAGAGTTGATTTTGGTTGTGGTTTTATGGTAGGTTTTGGTTTAGGTGGTTTTGTGTCTGGTGGCGGAGAGCGACGCTTGCGTATTCTAGGGGGGGTGTGCGCTAGTGTCGTGTGTCGGGAGAGGAGAGCGGCGCTGCTAAACAGCTGTCCACAATCACACCGGTGTTCCACTTGTTGACCTGTAATTTAAAAGTAATATGTTATATGATATTGATTTGATTGTGAATATATGATTTAAATGGTTGAAGACAGTATAAACATTATTTTTATTACATTTTATTTCATATATATTTTGTCGATATTACTTTATTCTGCTCAATAGATTAGATGAACAGAACTATAAAAATAAAATTGTATGCCTGAAAATTCCTAAACTTAAGTCGAAATATTCTAATTTATTTTTATTCGCACATTTATATGTTAGGTTAGTTAATAATCAATAAATGAATAAGTTTGCTAGAGTGAAATCATTATACTTACGCTTTCTAACATTCTTCACGGGAACAATATTTTTTGGGGTTCCTAATGATTTCCTCTTAGCCACACCAGTCAAAGATTTTCTTTTATCAGCCAAAGACTTCCTTTTTTTAGAATTTTTGGTCTTTGGAATAGGTTTTTCGGGAACCGCTTTCGGGAAGGAATACTTAATATCGCTGTCGTCCGAATCAGTGCCTCCCAAATTTTCTAAAACTTTTGGTTTTTTAACAACAATAGAAGGCACGGGTCGTGTGTCAACCGGTTTCGCTTTAAGACGCGGTATCTTGGGAGGATGTTGCAATGAGATTCTTCGTTTTATTAAATCTTTTGAAATAGGTCTCTCTATCTGCAGTGAACTGCGTTTTTTCGCTCTTACTTTCATGAATTTATTTTCAACCGTATCGTTTTGATATTCAGGATTTAACATATATCTTATTTCGTCATCATCACTTGATTCAGCTATTTTCTTGTCCTCCACTACAGGTGTTGCCACACTTTGAGTTCTTAGTTTTTTCGTAACTGTAATGCCTATTTTTTCTCTTACTGCAGTCCGCTTCTTAGGTGCGGGTGTATCCGGTATAATTATAGTTTCTATTACCTCTGTCTTGGTATTTAAGTGTTTTGGATCATTTTCCGTTTTATTTGTATCAGGAGCGATTTCAGATTTCTTTGTAATCAGCGGCAAGTCGTCACTTTTACTATCCGAATCTTCAGCGATAGCGTTACTTTCCTTTCCTTCGGATTTTGCGTCACATTCGCCTTTTAAAAGTTCTGTGTTTTTATCTAGATTTTGAACCTGAGCTACCAATTCATAAGCCGGCACTGGTTCCAATATTTCAGTGTCTAGTTTATTATTGGATTGAATTTCTGTGTCTTTTTCTACATCATCTTTAAATTCTATATGTTCTTTAGGTTCCTCTTTAATGTTTAATAGTTGCTCTTCTGACTTTTTGGCCTGTTTTGCTGCCGATTGTTTCTTTTTTCGCTGACATATTATAGTGTGTTTGTTGAGAGAGTGTTCATTTGGAAATACCATATAGCAAAGAGAACATTCATGTATAATATCGCGCGTAGACGTAGAGAGCGAACTTTGAACACTCTTATCATCCGATTTATCAGAACTCGTTTCTAAATGTTGGTCCTTATGTTCCAGCAAATGTTGCAGCTTTTTGAATGTTTTTTTGCACGTGTCACACTGATGTATAGAAGACGATTTTGTAGCGTCAACCGAGTTATGGGGGATAACTTTTTTGTTAATTCCATCGTGAGTTTCCCTATGTTCCACAAGATGATGCAGTTTCCTAAAAGACTTGTCACAAGGTTCACAACGAAATCCAGCACTGTGGTCTTCTGCTACTTTTATCTCAGGTTGTTTTGTATTTTTGTTCTCATGGTTTTCTGAAGAACTTTTTCTGCTTACCCGGGACGACATTGTACTTGGATCATGAATGATACGATGTTGGACTAAATGATGTAGTTTTCTAAATTCTTTCTTACAAACCTCGCAACTAAATACGTTTTTGTTTGCTTTGTCCACACTTTTGGCTTCTTCTTTCTTATGTTGTAATTTGTGACTAAGCAGATACGACAATTGTCGAAAAGATTTTCCACATAATTCACAGACAAGATTATTCATTTTACTTTTTATTTTGGCTAAATGTTTAATTTCGTGTTCATCAATATCTTTAGTACTTTCTGATGTTTCACTTGATGCTATGCTAACACTTTCTTCTTGTTTTTCTTTTGCTGGTTTTGTATCTCTTGATTTGCGTTTTCTCGGTTTGACTTTCTCTTCATCGGATTCGACATATTCAGACCTACTGTCATAAGACGACCTCTTTGTATCTTCTGAGTGCCTCAATCTGAGGGAACTACGTTTATCAGAATCAGATCTACTTGGCGATGGCCCGGTACAATGCTTTACATGCTTGAATACGACATTTTCAGACCTAAACAATTTATTACAGATGGGGCATACAATATTTTCGTTAATCTTTCCCATTGTCCAATTCTCTTTTATCATTTCATCATCAATACTTTCTTCTGAATCTGTATGTTGCTTGCGATCATCAATTTCTAAAACTATCTTTTTCTCTGGACTTGAAGTTCTAGTTGTGTCAGATTCAGTTCCAGGAAGAGGATATTTTCTAGGGCGCCCCCTTCCCCTTTTGACTGGTGTGCTAGTTTGAGAATTGGAATCGGCTTCACTATTAAAAATTTTCTTCTCACAAGTATCAAGTAGCTCTGCAGCCTTAACTAAGTTATCGATTGCAGATATAGGGTCAGAATGAACTACATACGATTCACCTATATTTACAGTTTCAGTTTTAGAAATATTTAATTCTCGTGATTTAGGTTCTTTATCATCTTCCAGATTTCGATTCAGAAGATAAGATTTCTTTGGCACTATTGTTTTGATTTTTTTATCTTCTATTCTTCGCTTTTTCTTAGGTGAAGAGTTTATATCTAAATCGCTTGGTTCAATCAGTTCTAATTCTGGAGTTTCTACAGGAGTGAGAACTTGTTTTCTTTGATGCTTGCTTTTAGATTTAATATCTTGAGATTTCAATTCATCAAAGGTATCCAATATATCAGAATCAACAGATTCAGACGCACTGTGTACGCTTTCATTGAAGTGCTTCTTTGAAAGCGAGAGCTCTGGACCGTGAACATTCAGTTGCATTGGGACATAATCCGAATCCAAGAAAACAACTTTGACAGGCTTTTCTTCGATGATAGGAATAGATCCTTGCCGCCGCTTTGCAGTCAATGCTGAATGATAGGCTAACTGAACTTTAGATTGATAATTTTTATTTGTTGACTCATTTCTGGATTTGATAGCAGTAGGAATTTTACTGGAATGATTATGGTGGCGTACGTTCTGATGTTTATGTGTAGATTTGGCTTTTGATTCTGCAAGCATAAGTTCATTTCGGGACAATTTTTTTATCGGCATTTCTTTTGGGACAATATTTTGTATAATATTATGAGGTTCCCTTCGGTCAAAATTAACTGTAAGACAATTTTCATATGTTACGGAATTTCTTCTTGCAAATTTATCAAAATCTTTTTCTGTAATTATTTGTTCTTTTTTAGCACCATTATGAAATTCTATGGTAGATCCAATTTGTAATGTTTGGGTCTTCACTTTATCTTTTTTTATAGAAATAGGTATATCACCTGTGATAGGCTCATGTTCAATAATTTCTTCATCTGATATATTTGACTTTTCATTTTCTTTAACGACATGTTTATTGGTATGAAGTAAGACAGTTTGTTCCTTTGTGCTATTTAAACTGTCATGATCACTAAGCTTAGTTTCAAGAGCTGGCAATTCATGCGGAGGTCTTTCAACAAAAGGAATTCCATGTAGTTCATTCATCTTGCGTTCTATGTCATCTAAAGTGATGATATTAGAATTTCTTTCTAATTCTTTAACATTACATTCAAGATTCTGTTTGTCTTCTTGTGTAGCTTTTGAGGGTAGTGCTCGATTTATAATCCCTTCAATGGTTTTGTCAATAAGGTCTTGATTATTAATTTCTTTTCTATGAGCTAATAATTTATTTGTCATTGTTACTTGACTTTCTGCCTTATTTAAAGGAGCCACTTTAATAGACGTCTTTAAATCTTCTTTCAAACATGTTTCCTCCTTCAACGTCATTTTTGGTGAATCAGATATTACTTCATGCTCTACATTATTAGCACAATTTTTGAAAGCAACAATGTTAGTTTTTATATTGGTTTTGACAGTAGAATTAGTTTCCTGTGCTTTTGCTGAAATGATATTATTAGATTGCCTTTGGCTGTCTATCTTTTTTAACACATCTCTTCGGTTTAAATCATTTGGTTGTTTAATTTGTTTTGCATTAGAATTATTTGTGGTTACTTTAGATTCTTTAATTTTATTCAAAAATTCTTGCCTATTTGCTTCAGTCCATTTTCCAAAAGGCACTGCAGGACAAACTTTATTACAAATAGGTTTGTTATCTATACATTTAACTTTATCTATATCTTTCTTTTCTTCAATCTTGACCGTATACAGCTGCAAATCTGTAGGAATAACATTTGTAGTTTTCGTAGCAGATACTTCCAAAGTCTTATCTTTTACTAACGATTTTGGTTCATCTATTGAATTAATATTACTATTTATTTTTTCTTTAGTTTTTATAGTACTTTTTATTTCACTATCTATAGTTTGATCTGAACTAGAAACATTACTCATCACTATATCAGTTTTTAATTCTAAAGATTTGGTACTGTTCTTCACATCTCCATCCTTTTGACTTTCAACAATCAGTACTTTATTATCTGCACTCATATTGGAATTTGTAGGTACTGTTTCTTGTATTTTCTGTTCTTCAGGTTTTTTAGATGAAGTTATACTTGTTTCTGGTTTAGGTGTAGAATTATGTGTCTTATATATAAAATCGACATTAATGGTTTTTTGCTTATCAACTTTTTCATCAGTATCAACAGTATCTATAGTAGTTGTTTTATTGTTACATAAATTAATTTTCTCAGTTTTACAATCTTTCACAATAATCTCTTTAATATCCTCGATTTTTTCTGTAGTATTTTCACATGTTTCAATAAAAATGCCAGAGTCAGATTGTTTATCTAAATCAGGTGACAAATTACAACCACCAGAATTTATATTAGATTCACAAAGTTTAACAGAGTTCTCATTTGTAGTGATAGGGTCTTCGGATGTAGTAATAGTATCTTCTGCAATAACTAATTTACCATCAATATCAGGATCTGCATTATCAGAGATGTTCTCCTCTACATTTAGGAAGCTTGATTCAGAAGAGTTAATTTTAGTTTCGGTATTTAAATTAATACCATCATTCAGAGTTTTCACTGTAATTTGAGAATCAATTACAAGAGATTTTGGTGATGACATTCCTTCAACTTTTGTGTCTGTGTCATCATTGCTGATAATGACTTTTTCATTTTTAATTGGGTCATTATATATAATATCAACAAAAGGTTTAGATAATTCAGTGTTTACATCTTCAGTTTTGTTGTTTTTTAATATATTCTCTACAGTATCTTTGTCTAACCTGTCATTGCCAAGTATTAAATTATCTTCGGAAGAAGCTACAATTTTTTCTGAGATCTTTTCAACAATGTCTTTTGAATCATATTCAACTAAATCAATTTTTGAGTAATTATCATCTTTATTTTTTGTGGTAATATCACTATTTTTTTGTTTATTACTCTCTGTATGAACTTCAATAGTTTTCTTGATGTTATCTGAATGCCTATTTGGTTGCAAGTGCTGATCTACCATAATTTTTGTCAATGGCCTACCTTCTTTATTTGGGGTTGAGTGGTATGTCATTGGTGTAAATGTGCCAATTACAGGTGATTTCCGAGACTCACTAAATTTCATAGATTTACCATTTAAATTCAATTCTGATTTTGATTCATGTAGTTCTTTGTTAGATTTTTCTAGTTCTCTGTTTTCTATTTCATTTTTAAGTAATTGTTGTTGGGTGGAAGTTTGTGTTTTTTCCATTCCTTTGTCAGAAATAGGTTCATTTACAACTTCATTGCCTTCTTTAATGGAAGATTGTGATATATCTGTTGATTTTCCATCTTTAGTGGGCTGAAATTGAAATAGTTATTTGTTTGAAAAATTGTATAAGCCAAATAACATTATAAAACAAAAAAATATACACTCACCACTTCTTTCGGGACTTCAATTTCAATTTCCTCATATACTTCCAGGTTTCCTTCAGCATTTTCCCTAAGAAATGTTAAATTTATATTATATATAGAATCCTTTAATAGACTAACTTAACTTCCTTGTTAGTAAAAACCAATAATTGTTAGCTAAGTCAGAAAAAACACACAGTGTAAACATCAGTTACAGAAAGAGAAGATAAGGTCATAGAAATTAGGTTAAGCTATAAGCAATAATTGAACCATCACACTATGCATTTCAAATACTAATTTAAATATGAAATATTACTACATAACATAGTCTTTATTATGTTCACAAAGAAAGGAAATTTGACAATTTTATTGAAAATAAAATAATATGTAAAAAATGACAGATTAACCTTATGTATTCATTATAGCATTAAACAAATTAAATCATTGACACAGCTTTATTTCATACGTTAAAATATAAGATAATTTCAGTATGCTACAAATTCGTCTGAACAAATAGCCTATTACCATTAAATAAGCTATTGAATATATAATACAATGTACTTTTTTGTCAATCAAATTATTATATATGAATTACATAATTATACTTTTCAATATCAAAAAAGATTTTTTCTAAGGTTTTAATATGTGTATTCAATTGCTTTTGTATTAAAAAGATAAGCAATGTTCATAATAATTATTCTATTTACTGGAATTGCAAAATACTAGCAATTAAATAAAAGTCACAACTGTTGTATATAGAAAAGAAAACTCACCTGACTTTAAGAAACTTAAAACTTGGTTGTTGTTGATCATCATCTATAATTTGTACAGCGGCTAATTCTTCTTCACCTGTCTTTCTATACAAATAGAGTCCATTGCCAATATCTATGGCATCCACATTTTTACCATCAATTTGAAGTACAACTTCCGTTTCTTTACTTGGAATAGCATCTGCTACGTCAGCAGCTTCCAATGTGTCATCTGTTTTATCTAAAGTTATGTTACTTTCATTTTCATCACCCTTATGCTCTTTCGCATCATCAATTGCATTGTCATCGATCACCAGCTCATCACCATCGTATGAATTATCGTCAAAAATATTAACACCACCAGATAAAATATTTGCAGCTTCTATCTGCTTACCAATTTTAAATCCACCCAAATCGTTGTTTTTTTGTATCGGTGACAATGTCGATATCAAATTTGACTCAGTAATGCTATTGTCTACGTTAGAGGTCGACGAACTTTCCTTCGTTGGAGATACAATAAACGTGGTGTCTTCCTCAGAAAGAGAATAAAATTTTGAAGAACTCTCGTTCGCGGTTAAAAAAGCTTCGCTCGGAGGTGTTGAAGTATCTAGTGTTAAGTCTTTAGAGCGCTCAGCTTCTTCTCGAATCTGATGAATTCTATCCATCACCGTTCATTTGTTTTGACATATAAACACTCACTAAGTCTTAATGTAGGCACGCGCTAGTTCACACTTTATCGCCTATACGGCGGTCAATGAAAACATTTCGATGAACCAATTAGCACCTAGGTCAATAGCAGAGAATTACAAGTGAAACGTTCGTGTGGAGTTAAAAATAAACAAACAATAATAATTATAAAATACACTGTTACGTTGGCGCAGCCATTAACGTAGATATTTGATAGAGTTAAATCAAAATATTAAATAATACTTTAGAAACAAGAAAATAAGTATGTAAGTATTTAACAACACATCAACCTATTAAAGATGGACGTCGTGACTTGAGTGATAGATTCAGAATTGCAAATTACCGATTTTATTTACGCACCGATTTTTTGTATCAAAATAGACGATTTTCTGACAGATTAACAATAATTAAATCTAGAAATATTGTACACTTCCCGAAAATGATTTCCCGAATATTATTTTTACCGATACCGATATTACATAAAATATTTACATGCTTTAAATTTACTAATTAAGTAAAACTATACATTAAATCGTCGTTTTCCTAATATAAATGTAGTCATAACAATGATTCCCAAATTTCTTAATATTACCATCATTCGACAATCATAGAGAGATAAACAAAAGTTTCACATATCTGGCAACATAAATCAGAATCCGTTATGACGCTAAATATATTGTATTTAGAAAAAGTTGCAAAACGTTAATTCAAAAATCTATTCGAGCATTGAGTAAGTCAGTAGTAGACTGGTAGTGGTGTTTATTAATTTACATGTGAGTAGGGTTTTGACTTTTGATAAGTGATAACGACTTCCTAATAGGTCTTCTTCTAATTTACTTTTACAATACATAAACTTACTTTTTTGGCGTGTTATTACAAAGTCAGCGTAATGCCACCAACAAAAATTGAGAGGATTCTTAAACCGGCTTCGAGACCTGATACTAAGACTTCTGTAAATAATAGCAATCTAAAAGAAACAGTGACAACAAAAATTCCTCTGAAAGGTAATATTTTGTAAACAACTAATATAGAAATCTATCAAGGGTTTTTAGTTTTTGATCAATCATGTCTACACTTTTTCACAGTAATAAAACCTACCACAAGGGTGCTACCATACATGATTGTACCAGTTATCTTATGAATTACATTACTATATACAGATGTAAGATAATTTCAATCAATAATTTAATTAATTTAAATTATCTTAGAAAACGAATTTAAGTTTTGTATGTCTTGCGTTATTTATCAATATATGAATATTTACATTTTCAGGTGCTTCGTCCATAGGATATCCTAAGAAGCCACTCTCAAATAGATGTTCTCTAGCACTCTCCCCTAAACAAAGTACTACAAAACATGCTTTTTCTAGTGCAAAAAAACCATCCTGGATGAAACGTCCTTTGCCAGCTCATTCTGGTGTTCCAGTGCCAGAAAAAATGAAAAAACTACAAGAAAGATTACGAGAAAACACTAACACACTAGGTTGGTATACTGTAAAACTATCATGGCCGGTTATAAATGTATCTATGACAATTGAAGCTTCCAACTCTGTAGGTATTAAACTCAATTAATCTTAATTAAAAAAAAATTGAGAAAACATCATAGTAGAAAAAAATACTTCACAGTAATGCCTACATAAGTGAATAGTGAGATGTAACAAAAGCGTAGGACTGTTATAATATCCATACTTCTAAGTTTATAAATAAAGTGTTTAATTATCCTTTAAAATGTTATTATCATCTATGTTTAAGCTGTAATAATTTACTAGGTAAATAATAATTGCAATTCATTTGTGTAGTGTTATATCAGCTTATATTAGACTTTTAGTGTAGGATAATGTATAATTGTTTATTAGCATTTCACAGGGGAAAGTTTATTATCATTCTTTTTTATATTTTACCTAAGTAATGAGGGTTTGCAATTCTAGTTATTGAGTTCATCTGGAGAACAAATGGTATTTTCATTTTCAGATTTTGATAAATATTTGGACCCTGACCATGTTGGAGAAGTCTCATCTTCAGATGTCCTGATCAAGATACAGAAACCATCAATAAAAAATTCTCATTTGACACTCCCACTTAATCAAAGTACTATTAAAAAAAATGTAACAGGCAAAGTGTCAGAAGTGTTGTCTAAAGTAAAAGATAAACCTATAATGGATTCAAAGTCTGTAAAAAAAGTACCTCTAAAGAGATGTTCTGTAACGTCCTCACCTAAGCCCATTACTATTAACAAACATATGACAAGTACAGCAAAGTCATCTTGGAAAAGACGCCCTCTTCCAGCCCATTCTGGTGTCCCAGTGCCAGAGAAGATGAAAAAACTTCAAGAAAGGCTTCGACAAAATAGGGAAACAAATGAAATTGATTATGATCTATAACTATATTTTAAGAGAGCCCAAAAAATCGTTGGATATTTTGTTATAACTAAAGACGATCAGACTTCAAAACTTCGACAGTGTTAAACAACAACATGTAAAAATTTGTATAAACCCTGAAGGCTCATTAAAATTTAAGAATACGTGACAAATGTTTTAAGCATCATATAAACATCATTATTTAATAAATAAGATGATAGTAGAGAAGTAATATAGATTTAACAAATATTAATAGTATAAATGTTAAATATATTAATAAAAACAAATGAGATTTTTCTATTTAACAAGTATCTAAATATATTTTATGATAACTTGAAATAGTTTAGTAGTTATTTTTTATAAGATTTCTCTTTAATTTTTTCCAATACATAATTTTTCATTTAGTTTGATAAAATAATCTTTATAATTATATTATAGTTTTAAACAATTTTAACAATAAATTGTGGGACAAATGTGTATTATTTATTCATACCTATATTATAATGAATACCAGCGTTGGTCTGTCGTTTCGCCCGCGTTAATTCTAAGTATAGGCATATGATGATAAATAGAAATTCTAGTCATTCCAGAGCTTAGCTAGATTAGACAGACATGTACCATATACTTTAGAAAATAACGGTTATTGGGACATAACAAACGTACTTCGATTATATTAATACGTATAGACGACTAGAATTTAGATGTTTCTTACTCAATCGCGCAAAAACGGATTCATTCTAATATATATAAATCTCCTGTCACGATGTTTGTCCGGGATGAACTCTTGAAACTACTGAACCGATTTTAGCGTTTTTTTCTTTAAAATGAGTGCTATGCTCCAACTTAAGACTTAGGATAGTTTA
>JAOSYY010000013.1:648540-665208 GCA_025727935.1 Hebomoia glaucippe | reverse complement strand
AATAAAGCTGAAACAAAAATTTCTATGAAACAAATTAACATGAACAGTGGATTGGTAAATGCTCGAAAATTATCACGCTCAAAAATAAGATTTTCATAGAAATATACTTAAACTCGTTCGATTAAACGATAATTGACTCTCGTTGTTTTAATACGGCTCATTTATAAATTAATTAAAAAATTTAATGCGATAAGACTAAGTTTTTCTGAAACCATAACTGATATTGAACTCCGCCCATAATTTGAAGTGTTACATCATCTACAAAACAACGGACATTATACGAGTCATTATCAATAAAGTTAGGTCCGAACATGATTTATAGATGCGAAGCTCCGCCTGTCTAGTGTGATGGACGATATTTGCCTGGTATCCTGACGTGAATTTTAATGTGTTATTTTGTTAACGCAATACTAAAGAGAACGCGTTATATATTATTTGAGCAACTGGTTAAAGTAAAGACAAAGTCAACATAACAATCTTTTTTTGTTTTAAAAATTCGATAATCCTTGATTATCTCCATTAGTTAAACGTTTGGATTGGAAAGGAAGGACAAAACATTATAGAGATCTAATACTTAGTATTTTACTTCTCAGAATCCGAAAGAATTCAATGCAATCCAAATCATTCATTACAGCAAAAGTGTTTAATTATAATTTTTATAAAATTGAAATAAAATTTGGTGGTTGTTTGTCTCAATACAAATGCATTATACCTTTACTGCCCATTCTCGCTTTTTATCATTCATATATTGTGTATTGATTTTAATCCAGTTAGGTTTATCATACCATTCAACTGTGGCATAAATATTCATAGTAAATATCCATAAATCGTTATGCCGTTTATCAGACATATTATTTAAATGATGCGCATGAAAATCGCGTTTCTCTTAAAACTTAGAGTATGGCGCTAACTAGTCGTATTGTATGAAAATGTGATTACGCGTTGTGTTTTACAACCTAATAATTTTTCAATAAAAAAACTGAGAACTTCATTTTATGGAAGGATATATTATAACACCACCATGAAACAATAAATGATCAAATTCCGCATACAACAAACCCCTGAAAGGAGTAAAGGGTACTAAAAAATCTATAAGGCACAATTTGGAAAAGGTATGACATATTGCCATTAAAATAGAAGGCAATATTTTTAATAGGTAATTCTATTTTTCTTCTTACATCATAAAAAATTCTAAAATAGTAAAAAACACGTTTTTAGCAGTAATCATATTGTTACCTAACAAAAGTAATGGCACGTCTATAAAATTTACAGTTTAAAATATATAGATTCTAAAAAATTATACGATGTGTTCAATTGCATTAATAATGGTTAAAAAGCCTCATTTTTACTCATATTAGCCTGAGTACCATTTGCCTTTCTACGTTTAAATATATGTATTGGGAAGTCCTTTGTCTGCAAATTAAAAGTTCTATGTTATTTCTAAAAATAAGATTATAGGTATACTTGTAATTTTGTGTAAACAAATAAAATTTTGACATAGACAAAATAGACAAACTAATTTATTTATTCCATTATAAATAATTGAGTTATTAACGTTATTTCACCCCCGATTACAAAAATTAAATAAAATCCGTATTTGGTTTTAAATACTAGCCCTTTATTTTATATTTTGATAGTGTTCAATGGAGATGTTTTAAAAATATATTAACTAGCCAAATAATTATATCATACAGTAATGTTATCATGTATTGTTCAGCCCATTGGGCTGTTAAAATAACCCGACAGATGCTGACAGAATCATATATGTGCATCTTTCAAAATGAGAAACGTCATTTTTATAATATTGTTACATTTTAGGCGTAAAAATTGCGAAGGCTTTGAAATAAAATAAGCGTATTTTTTCATGATATCATTAAAGCTAATGATATACAGAATTTTATAAAGTTAATAAATATCATTATTTGCTCTATAGTCAATTTCATTATTTTATATTTTTGCTTACATAAAATTCGATTTAATATTGCTAAATAATTACTATAGCTTCTTAAATATATCTAGTAGTTGCAGTTACTTTTGAATACTGTTAAAGATATATTAATTAGTATGTACCTGTATAGCAGTACTCATAAAGAAAGTTATCGCAAACGTTATCTATTTTAATTTTTGTGTCTTAAAAGCATACTTTTCGAATGTAATTTATTTAGCTTTTCTAGTTAAAAAGACTTTAAAAAAGTGATTCGTTGTATCCAAGATAAGTCAAAACCCAGATAATAATATTTTATAACGCAATAATATATATTAGAAAAATAAATTAAATTTCCGAGTTGTTTACGATATAAAAATTTAATTTGGAATAGATATCTTGCATTTTTATTTATTATTCATCCTTCAAAATTTTTATGATACCTAGAAGAACCGAGAACAAATACATTAAAACTAAAACTGCATCGCAATTTTGGCATTTCTATTAACGATGTTATTATTATATAAGGGTATATGCTTTCCTAATTGCAAACTCAGTATCGTTATAAAACGTGAAGATTTTCATAATTTAAAAACGTGATCTATTAAGCCCCTAAATGAACAGTAAAGGGTTAGTTCTCACATGTATGACGTGTGAGGCCATTCAAATCGCTCTGCTCAAGATTTTCTTGTGTAGTATATAAACCGCAGCGTGTAAGAAAGGAAGCATTAAGTGTTCATACAATCAATTAATACTTATTAATTAATAATAAAAAATTACAATAAATACCATGATATCTTCTAGTATTGCGCTGTTGGCTCTACAGGGTAAGCTTTTATACTATTATCATATAACAATATATTTTGTTTTATGAATTGATTACTCAGGATACAAATTATACTGAAAAGAAATATTTGGAACACGACACAAAAAATATAATAAAAAATAATTATTTGAAATATATCAGATGTCTGGAACTAAAATTAATATCTTTAATTTATAAATTTATGTATAAAACCTATTTTGGAATATAATATAAAAGTATGATTTGTATAAAAAATATTTCGTAGATAACTAAACAATCAATTTTCCTTTCTTATTCATCACGTCGTGCCTATCATAGAGAATCGAAAATTCATTGAGTTAAAAAATAATCACGCATTTAATTTAAACATTTATTCTTGAAATATTTTTTTGCTTTTAAAATTTTGATATCCAACAACAATTAATTATAGTCAAAACGACCTGTCTTGCCATACGATAAAGTGAAACTAGGAAATTAATTTTTATATTAATTTAATATTGCGACAAAATAATTTAAACAATAATTCATTGTTTTGCAATATTTATTTCAATATAAAAATAATAAAAGGTTAAATAATTGGAGCATAAAATCAGATAAGGCTATACTGTATTCTATAGTGTACCTAAATATTAATTTAATACAATTAGATCTAATTACTGACGTTTTGTAAATTGTCTAAATATGAAGAATGAATAAAGCACGCGAAAAATGCAGTGTACGATTCACACAGCATTGGATAAACATCCGACAAACACTCAAATGACTGAAACGAAAAATTAAATGTACATTGTTTTACTAATGCAGTTTTTTAATACTATATATTTTTAGGTTTTATCGATAAAAGAGCACGCGGCTATGTTAATTTTAGGGATCCTAGTAATATATTTAATTTTACTCTGCGTCTTCAGAAATCGAAATATTTAAATTAGAACGACAATTCATTACTAATCCAAGACCAATTTCAATATTACTTCTAATTTTAAAATAGCAATTATCCCAAGTTAATATAAATATATTAAAAAAAACTCCTTAAACTTGTGAAAATCTAATCTGTAATTTTTGCAATGAAAGTTGTAGTAATATTTACCAAAGTTTATTATACCAGCCAATAGACTCAAGGAGATTTTAATTTTGACATTGTCGAATATAATTTTATACCTTCGTGTCATTTGGATTAAATAAAAAGCTTGGAAAAATCGTTATATTCTTGACCTTAAATCTAAATTAGATAATCCGCAAAGAGGTCACTATTATTTGCACTTTTCATAGAAGTGCACTTAACGTGTACGCATGTTTGATTTTAGTGTAAACCGTCAAGAATTATTTGTTTTCGTTAAATAAAAAAATAATAATTCACTGAAATCATTAGATATATTTAAAAAAAAATCGATTGCACAAGTTTGAATATATTATAATTAGTCGATTTTAAAGAAATCAAATCTCCTTAATATCCTGTAAGCCTAACAAATCAAGAAAGAAAACTCCCCTTTGGCATAGTATACAATATTCAGTATACTTTATAAAAAATCCACTTTAATTAACGAGAAGTAAGCAAATATAAAAATCATGTTTGTATTTACAAACAAAGATTTTATTAATACCTACTCAGGCTTTTGTATACATACGTTGAAAGTGTAAATATCCTATTGAATTTATATAAAATGTTTTATATATTTGCAATAAACAATAAACATGCACATTACTTGCGGGGCTAATTATGGTTATTTTGATATAATCTATCATTTTACGCTGTTTAAATTCGCTATTGCAGCTAACGGATTCTATAATTATCCATACTATCATGTCAATTTTCGGTTTCATATAATATTTAGATATTTTTAAAATTAAAATATATATTTAAAATTACTTACTATTTGAGTACTGAAATAGTATTTATAGCTTAGTCATATAATAACTAGCAGACATAATACGACAATAAACCTTCGGGAATGCAAGAAAGTTGAGAATAAAACGATCTAGCCCCAGCAATGACGATATTAAAAGTCTCATAATAATTTATGTATTGACAATATACTATATCAACGAAGACCGAAATGTAATTCCGTCAAAATTTAAATTATTAGTCAAACAAAGAATGCCTAGGTAAAATAAATTAGCTACAGTTTAGACCTTAATTTATGGCCATTTAATATATTACCGTCTTATTATAATACAATTGAAAATCAAGACATGCAATGTGTTTTTGATACCTAGAATATTGAAGTCATTAAAATGCGCTGATTGTTTTAATTCACTGCACAAAAAGAATTTGCAGGTAGACATAGACAATGCGTCAAGTGTTTTGAATATTTTTTATGATCTGATTTGCGACTTAAAGGAGTAGAATAAACATACAATCAAAAGAATATACAGAAGGTACATACTGAATTTCACTGTTCATTATTTTTTTAATTATAGTTTATAGGCCCAAACAATGATTAGCAGTACCAAAAATTATAAAATTGTATAAGGTTATATAAAAGTATTTGTGTAAATTAATACTTAATCTAATAATATTTATTCTACCAAATAAGTTAAGTCATCATTTATTTTATTGAGAAAACATGGTTGAGAATACATAATACCTTTGCGTTTTATTTGTTTCGTTGACTAAAAGGTTGCAGATAAATAAGCATCTTTAAATCGTGTGTTTCAATTTTACAGCTTTAAATTAAATACAATTTATGGCACCTATAAAATAAGTTTGTCTGGAATACAAATGAGTAGGCGCCATATTGTATTCCATATCGCAAACTATGAAATACAATATGGCGCCTAATTTTTTTTAGAGATGATCATATCTCATATAAACGGAGAATAATTAATATTTATTAGTGTTTAACGATATTCAATGGTTATATTTCTGATTATTATATTACAAGTTATATGTGTTATTTTATATTATATGTTATAAAACATAAATGTGAATATATATTATGCATTATATCAAAAACGGCATTACTTGGTTTCGACCAACTTTAAAGTACTTATATTGCATGCTTCAAGAAATCTGATACCTCATAAATTGAAGTATTTGCCTGTGACATATCACTAGGACGGTCATTTTCCTAATTATAGGTATGGGCTGTAATTTCTTTTTCCCGAAAAATAGTTAATTTTATTAAAAGGAAATAAACTCATTATGCCAACATGACGTCTAATATAAGATTTAATTATAAATCTTTCATTTCTCATTGAAAACCGATATTCAATCTATCTATTTACGCCATATAACAAAAAGTAACATCTTACATTAAAAAAACAAATAAGTTGCATTTAATCGTGTAATGCATAAACCAAATATAGGTTAAACAAGCTTAATAAATCCAAAAACCTTATTAAACTTTTTATCTTATCTAAATCAAACAAAACATCTTATATAAAGAACTGTCAATCTTAATTATCAATCGTTAAGATGGTACTAAATTTTTCTGAAATTATTTCAGTGACTTTGGTGCTGGGTTGGGGTTACCGTGCCTCTGACCAGCGCCGGTGGGCCGTATTGCATCCAGCATGCGGCGGTCGGCAGCAATCCCCTATCGCTATTTCAGCTAGGCAGGCTATTCCTATTTCCATCCCTGCTATGGAACTCATTGGTTACCAAAACCCTCTACCAGGCCCATTGACCATAACTAATAACGGACATTCTGGTAAGTATCAGCTGCTAGTATCCTTTGTAATTTCAAATACAGTAATAAAAATCGCAATCACCTATCATAAAGTTCTAAATTATTTACTCCAAATTCCTAACTTATAAGAATTATTGAGATTAACTCCTTTATTATTTCAGTCGCTCTAGCTATCCCGAAATACTCTTCAGAAGAAGAAAAGAAAGGTTTCCGCCTACCGTACATTTTCGGAGGTCCATTGGACAATGAATATGAAATCGAAGGTCTGCACTTCCACTGGGGTGATAAGAACAACCGTGGTTCTGAACACACACTTAATGATATGCGTCTTCCCCTTGAAATGCACATTATCCACAGGAATAAGAAATACAGAAGTCTCGCTGAAGCTCTTCAGCACCCCGACGGTCTTTGCGTGCTCGCATTCTTCTACCAGGTTAGAATGTCTAACGAATTTTATTAAATTCATCTATCATGGGTACGGGCGTAATTTATGGAATTACTAAGACGGCAAACTAAACATAGAAACGCGTTTAGAATAAATTTTAAAAACTTAAGAATTTATGAACTCCAACTACGAATTTAAAATATTGGTGGCATATTAAAACTGTGCATTGAATACGATATTTTATCATTAATATGTGTTCACGACAAACTATTCTAAGAGGCACAGGTGCAAATTAAATCAAAATTAGTTTAAAGATTGAACTCGTAAAGTTAACTATATATATTTATCAAATTTCACAGGTGGTTGAATTCGACGCCAAACTGCTAACCCCGATTGTTAAGAACTTGTCTTCTATCGAGAACTTCAACACCAGCATGCAGCTTCCCCACACCTTCTCTCTATCTTCCATCCTGTCAGGTCTTGACACGGAACGTTTCTACACCTACAAGGGATCCCTCACAACCCCACCCTGTGCTGAAGCTGTAACATGGGTTGTTTTCTCCGACTACCTCCCGATCTCGGTGTTCCAGGTATAAAACATTCCTAAGCCACGCCTCATTAATTATTTCCTGTTAACGTTATTATAAATTATATTGCATATTGTTATTTTAAACGTGTTTTAGATGGACAACTTCCGCGGCCTCCTCTCAAACCTGAACTTACCTCTTGTTGACAACTTCAGGCAACTACAACCACTATTCGGTCGTCGCGTTTTCGTTCGTATTACATCTAAAAACCCGAAATTTAAGAAAACCAAGCTGCACTACTCCAAATGGGACTGGGTTGGCCACAAGAAAGCCGAAAACGACGTTAACGAATTCGATGACTAAACATCATTCATGGTCAAATTAACCAATCGGTCCTCATAACTTACGGTTACTAACGGATTATATTTACGATTTTATTATGTTATGTGATTAATGTGGTTGTGTGCACTGTATCATATTGTATAACTGTGCAATCAGTATTATTATTAGTTAATGTAAATAAATACTTAAATAAATAAAAAATATTTTTATTCAATAAAGAAATTTACATTTATAAAATATTAAAATATAATAAAGATTAAGTAGTGTAGTTTTCGGCTCCAAACATAGACTGAAAAGAAAGATCTACTATTATTCTACATAAACAATAACAAATATATAAATGAAATAAATAGATAAAATACACGCCATGCCATGCACACACAATCAGGTAAAAATAAAACTCAACTTACTTGTTCATATACTATAATAAATTTCAACAATAATTAATTATTATAATGTAATAATACTAACAGTTAGGCATCATAAAATTTTCTGTTTATTTCTCAAAAATAAATAATTTAAGGAATGTATTAACAAAGTGGATGAATTAAAATCATTGCACACGGGATTAAATGCGAATTTCAAATATATTAGTTGTTAGTGTTTGGTATCCTTGGAAATTTTGGCAATTTACAAATGCCAGTCTGTTGTGGGCCAGACAAACCATGCAAATACTTTAACAGTTTAGCGTACCAAATCTTCTGGGTTGAACATGCCCTGTAAAAAAAGATTTTATTAGATATTTATTCACAGACAATACAACATATAAATCACAACAAAAATGGACTAACAAAATTAAATTTTATGTAGAAAATTTCTATTGGCAACTGTCAAAATTGTCGCAGACTATACATATAGATACATATTTAATTAAAAAACCTATACTCCTTTCTTTTTCTAAAATTTAAGTACTATTTACTTATAAAAAGTTAACTCAATAATTAAAAATATTTTAGATAATTAGACACTTTCAAAGAAATAATGGATACAAGAATAGTTGATTGAAGCAGATAAAATGGAATTTACTTCTTATTTGGAGAGGTATAAAGGATATAATGATAATTTATAAAAACAAACTTTTAATATTGAAATGATTATACCATAATTTTCAATATAATAGTTAATTTCATTTTGATGACATATTTAGTTTGAATTATTAAAATGATACTACTTAAATTAATTAAATACCTTAGCGCGACGTAAAATAGAATCTTTGCTAGCATCATAAGGATGGTCTTTGGAAGGAATTTCCAGAACTGCTGGAACAGGAGCCATATGTGCATCAATCACATGCCGAATCAGTTCTGCAATATTCTGATTGATGAGGACAATGTCAATGTCGTCACGCTTGGTGAATCTTTTGAAACAGTCCTCAATTTCACTGACAGGTGTGTCTGGGGAAAGAATACATGTCTTATTACTACATTATCGTTAGGCGCATACAGTTAATAATCTTTACGAGCAAGTGATATGGAACTAAGGCAGTAAAAAATGGGGAATATTTCATAATTTAATGGTTTCGATTATCATGATAAAAATCGTTATTAATGGAACATCAATATGTCTTTATACACTGAAACTTATTGCGATGTAGATTTATGGTTTTATAACGAAATAGAAGGACTTACTTTTGTCAACCACCATGAAGTTGGGGTGTCGGTTTTTATTTATTTCTCCAATTCCTCCGAGGAGGAATCCCACACAAGTATCCTAAAATTAATAATTTTATGTAAATGGGCGATTATAAAGTACAAAAGCAATAATAAAGTGGGGTCGTATGGTGTGTAACTTAAAAGTGAATCATATTTACCTCATCTCCGATAACGCTGATTAATTTTCCTTTAACTGCAGCTTGTAGGGCCATGGTTATAGATTTAATGTATTGTTTTTAGTAAAAATTTAATGATACCAAGAACTGTCACACAAAATTCATCACCTGACTGTAGATTTTTCATCGATGTTGGTAGAACTGAAATTACTGGATAGTCGTACAAATCCTCAAGTTGCAGTATATGGTAACAACTACCATTGTTTTATCTGTAATATAAATTATGGGTGACAGAATGTTTGACTAAGAAATTTGTTCTGATTTCTGTGTCAATTGTCATTTTGATGTTAAAACTTGACATATGTATGTAAGGATTTAGCTTGTTTTGTTGTGTGGCGTGAAATGTGTATCATGAAACGTAAATTGTAATCAAAGAGAGCTTTTAAAGAATAAACAATATATTATGTATAAAAGTAATTAATAGTTGTACATAGAATACTGTAAACAATGCATAACATTCAAGGCTACGGCAGTAGTTCAGAAGATGAAGACAACGACTCTGAAACTGTACAACAAAATAACAATGAAAAATTATTAGCTCACTTGAAACCTGTTGATGGCAATTTGTCTATTGTTAAGAAAATGCAAATATGTGCTGCACCCGTTGTTATGCCTACAGTATGTCAATTCCATAAAAAAATATAACAATTAGCTATAATATAGTTACCTAAAAGTAATAAATAAGGTTCATATTTTCTTTTCTAGAATGATGATGACAGTAGAGTACTTATACCAAAAAACCAGGAGCTCATGCACAATCCAAAATATGAAGAATTATTTGCTCCTGAATATGGTCCTGAGAATCCGTTTCAAACACAACAGATGAAAGCTAATAAGAATATGTTGTCAGGGTTTGTTGAGAAGGCACATATTAGTGAATTTCAATTTGAGAATCAGAGAAGAACATTCACTAGTTACGGCTTTGCAGTAGATCCTTCGACTGAACCTATAAGTGATAATGGTAAAGGAGATGGAATCATTGGTAAGTTACAATAAGTAGTTTTGTAGCTCTAAAGTTTGTGTGAATTTTACCTTCAACCTAACCTAATATTCTATCAGCAAATTCCTGTCCATGTATGACGGTGAAAATTTTTATTTAGAGAGATTGTGTAACTGAATGAATAGCTTCTTTATTGGAAATTAAAAAAATTTCAGTGTCAGAAACTGTCTCACAACCAGAGGAAGCTGAAGGAAAATCAGTGTTTGAGACAGTGAAGATGAAAGAAAAAAAGAAAAGGAACAAGAATGACAATCCTGCTGATATTGATGGCTTTTTAGGACCATGGGGAGGTTATATTGGTGAAAAAAGGTATACACATGTCTCTGGAGAGTATTTAATTAAAGGTTATAACAATTATACACCTTTAGGCTATCCATTTGTATTTTTGTACAGTTTCAATTTATTACATATTTCAATTTATTTATTTATTTATTTAACAAGCACTTGAATTCATGATTTTATAAAATATTTCTTAGCTGAAGTTTAGCTGCTTTAATTTTGTTGTTATCTAAGACTGAAGACATTTTTGATGTCAGATCTATTTTTGGTATCTATTAACATGCCAAAATTATGTAACATTTAACCAATTTAATTACAGAATTATGAAGCCTGAAGGTGATGAAGCGAAAGAACTTGAGGAGATTGTAGCCAAAAGGCAGAAGAAAGGAAAGGTGGACGATGATAAGCCTTTGGAGGAGAAATCTATATTCCATAGTAAGAATAATAATTTTTAGCATTTTTTTAAATATTTAATGTATAAATTCTTAATGAAGTACCTATATTAACTATAGGTAGACTAGATTTTAATATTTTTTTCAATAACATTTCTTATTTTTTTAAAAAGAGTATTTAAATATTTGAAGAGAGTTTTTATTTCAGTTTCTGTTTTACAAATGATTTCTTTAGGCAAATTATAATATTAAAATTTGGTGTGGGAAATCTGTAATACAAAAAAATTATATTATATTTTCAGTTGATAAAGAAGTAGACTATCAAGGAAGATCATGGTTAAAACCTCCAAGGAGCGAAACACAGTTGAGAAGTGATACTCCACCTGCTAAATGCTTCTTACCCAAGGTTGGTTTTCAAATTAGAAGAACTGAAGTACAACTTACTTTATTTTGCCTGACTTTAATGAAATTAGAGGATTGTAGACAACACCTCCGCCACTTGGTGTCAGTAACTAAACATTAAGTGGAGCCCTGTGGATTTAACCATGTCACAATAAACAAAAAAAATGTTTATACTGTTAATAAGGGTATGCAATCGAAATAAAGTAATTGTTTTTTTTTCCAGTCCCATATATTCACATGGAAAGGCCACACAAAAGGCGTGGCAGCAGTGCGCTGGTTTCCAAAAACTGCACATCTCATGTTATCAGCTGGCATGGACTGCAGGGTCAAGGTACTTTTCATTATATAAAGGTTTCAATACGAAGAATCAATAAAATTAATATTGTTTTGGTCACGCAGGGTACAAACGTACTTGCCTGTGAATAAAAATTATTAGAAAAACGCAAAAAAAAATATTATACTGTTTGTTATTAATAATAAGTAGAGTTATGTCATTATTATAATATTATAATATATAAAATTTCCTGACTATATTGTTTAACGGTTTCAGTACTATGAAAGTATATAAGTTAAACAGTATTATAATAAATAGTTAAGAAAAGTTATGATTTTGAACTGTTTCATACTTTGAAGTTTCATTAACTTTTTATAGATATGGGAGGTGTATGGTGAACGTCGCTGTGTAAGAACTTACTTTGGACATCGACAAGCCGTTCGAGACGTGAATTTTAACAATGTTGGATCACACTTTTTGTCAGCTGGTAAGATTATATGCCATATATGTAGTAGCGAGAGATTTAGTGGTGTAAAAGTTTATATGGAGAAGTGAGAAAAATCAAAGCACTAAATACTATGAGGACACATAAATCGTATTTATATGACATGCAATACAAAAGTGTACAAAAAGTGGACCAGTATGGTATAACTATAAATTCACGTTTTTAGTACAATAAAGGAAAATGTTTCTATTAATAATATGGTTACGTAGGTAACAAGTTCTAGACACTATCATTAAAATTGAAAGATAAAATAGAATTAACAAATTTTATTTTAATTTATAAATTTGAAGAAGAGAAGTGAAGACTGTTGGTATTATCAAAATATATGTTGTTAAATGCATAAGAGTATATAAAGTACTTATAATTGAAACATAATGAAAGCAAGTGGAAAACTGTAGTTATTGCCTGCCTAAATGCGAAAGAAGCGTGATTTCATGTATGTATGGCAGTTACTGCTAATATTTGAAGTGGATTGATGTGGACGGCAGTACAGAGTACCTTGGCTTCCTTTTATTTTATTATCAAGATCACTATAGATGGTGTTAAAACTTAGTTTTTATATAAAATTGATGTGAGTGGAGCTGCCTTGTAACACAGCTCATATAAACTTATCTCTACTGTTTCTAAAACACTTAGTTGTCCTAGAAACGCTAGTAACCTTAATAAATCAATTTATTTCCATAACATGTCTAGGTTACCAACATATTTTTTCTTTCTAGCTTACGATCGTTACATAAAGTTGTGGGACAGCGAGACGGGTGCATGTGTGTCCCGATTTACATCCCGTAAAGTTCCCTATTGTGCAAAGTTTCATCCAGACGAGGACAAGCAGCATCTCTTTGTTGCTGGTACTTCAGACAAGAAGATAATATGCGTAAGTTAGATATTGTTGAGTTTTCGAGCGAAGCTTTAATGAAGTCCTCGGTCTAGCGTTAACTACATCTTTATCATACTAAGCGATTCCCATTGAGTCTAACAATACATATTTTCTAATGCTTAAAAGTTAATTGTCTGAATATTTTTGCTCATTCAATGGGAGGGAAGAATATTCAAACTCGGTATGGATTATGAACCACCATTTAGAAGAAGATAGAAGGTGGAGAAAAACAGTAATTTGCATTTCCAAATCAGTGTATAAATTTCCGAACGATCTAAACAATAGTACAAAATTCGATCGACTAACTTTCTTGCTGGTCTACCAATAATTGTCTTAAGAACGTGAAATTTTTATTACAGTGGGATACACGTAGCGGTGAAATAGTTCAAGAATATGATCGACATTTAGGAGCAGTCAATACTATAACCTTCGTTGATGAAAATAGACGATTCGTCACTACCTCTGATGATAAGAGTTTAAGGGTTTGGGAGTGGTAAGTGTAGCAAATTTTGAATGTTTTCTACTTTCATGTATATATATAAAAATAAACCACTTTCAGGCATGCGTACGGCAGAGACATTCAAACTGCTACGTTCCTGACATGCTCTTTTCTTCTTAATTTTTTTTAATGGTTGATAAAAACTTAAGTGTAATGAAATAAACAAGGATTATCTCGATACTGAGATAGTAATATTGGCTTAAATAAATCATATCACTAGCACACCTTCAATAGTACCTTAAAAAGCAGTGTTCGTTTATTGCTGTCTTGTTAAGATGACAACATTTTTCTCTATTTTTCATCGTTAAGTAAACTGTAAAATCTACATATATAGAAGTTACAAAGTTACAAAGTTGAATATATATGCAAATGACCTCATAAGAAATATAATTTCTTAATGTTATAAGATACTTCTCCAAGTGTCCCCCCTCGCATTCAATTCGATTTTTACACCTTGGGTTACATTATTGGACTTCTAGTAAGGAATCTTATTTTTTTTATATATAATATAGCCTATAGCCTTTCTCGATAAATCCACTATCCAACACTGAAAGAATATTTCAAATCGGACCAGCGGGTCCTGAGATTAGTGTGTTCAGACAAACAAACAAATTATATAACTGTATAAAAAGCTTTATAATATTAATTATAGACGTGTTAACCTAGCAAAGGATCTGAACTAGAACCGACCTTCACCCATCTATTTAATCAATGAAAAGTATTTTATATCGAATTAAGTATGTTGGAAAATTAATCACGGATGGATTGACTAAAATCCTGGTTATAATGGTGGCTTTATTTTATCTAGTTTTAAAACTGTTTTTTTTTGGGCAGCCCACTGGTGATATATTTTATAACATACTAGCTGACCCAGCAAACGTCGTTTTGCCACATAAATATATAAAATTTAGGGGTGAAAATTTGGCGTAGTATGTATTTTTATGTGCTGTATAATGAAAAAGTTATCTAAAAAATAAGATAAAATATTTAGGGGTGAACTACCCTTAACATTTAGGGGGATGAAAAATAGATAGTAACCGTTTCTTAGATCTACTGGATATGCATATACAATTTCATAAAAATCGGTCTAACCGTTTCAGAGGAGATTCTCCTTAGTTCTTTTGTGTAATTTTATATATAAGATTAAATTAGTTAAAAAGTACATTAATCCATTAAACTGATGGATCTAGGTCGGTTCTAAGTTGGATCTTATATCAACAGAGCTAGGATCTTCTCACTATGTTAATAATTAATGCTTTTGAGTATGTAAAAAAAAAATTGATCTAGTTAGCCTGATTTTGTCTGTCACAGGGATATTCCAGTGGACATGAAGTACATAGCGGATCCATCGATGCACTCGCTGCCTGCTGTCACGGTTTCACCTAACGGCAAATGGCTGGCTTGCCAGTCTATGGACAACAAAGTGATAGTCTTTAGCGCACTGAATCGATTCAAGATGAACAGGAAAAAGACCTTCACTGGACATATGGTTGCCGGATATGCCTGCTCTGTGGACTTTTCGCCGGATATGAGGTGAGTTTTATTAATACTTTTTTGAACATAACTTAATACAATATAGTATATTTAACTGGTATATCAAGGGACCTTAGATTTTATCGTTTAATGCAAAAGCTGTACGACGGTAGATGTTTTATAAATAGTCCTTTAATATCAAGTACGTTCAATAAAAATTCGTTTGTTTGTTAGAGAAAACATCGAAAATGTATGAACTTCAATTGAAAATATAAGAAGATTCCTCATTACGGGGCTATTATAGTATTGAAGGTCCATTAGGCCAGGTTAAAAACGTCACTCCATATGTGAAGGTAAATACACATTTACCCATGAAACAATTGACAAATCCGTCTCTACTGTCGACAATAATAAGTTATTTAGTCCTACTATAGAACTTGAGATATATCTGTGATAATTCAATCTAGTCTTTTTTTACAAGGATTTTGTTTAGGGATTGAGCATAGATGCCGTGTATATAATTGTGTAAAAATTCACAGTAAACATATTTATATATTAGCAACAGGTAAAAATATAAATATGGTACTATTCATTTACTTTTAACTGTAACCAAAAAGATATAAATTTACCCAAATAAATATGAATTTTCTTGTTGAGACAATTCTATTATAAAGTTACAAAGTAAAGGTGATTTCTTTAAAGATTTATATGTGTTTTAACTAATTGTATATAAAATATTGATTATGCAGTGTCATTATTACATTGTCGGAAGTTTAATAAATTGAATTGTATTAACTTATCGCTTGTATGTCTTTCGTAATATGACTTAGCATTTCTTAAAGTCTCGTTGAAGAATGACTTATTGTATGTATATAGGTCGAAGCATATTTGTTTTCTAATCTTTATTGACGAAATTGATTCAAATTAATACCATTTAAATTTTCTATGACTAAATAATGCGTAAGTGAAATATTTAATTGTGCACCTAAAAAGATAAAAACATTAACAATAACCAGGAAGTTTAAAACCAAAAACTTAATTAACTTTTGAGTTTCACAATATTTTGTCATTTTATCGGAGACCGCGATAAACGAGTAAATAAACATAATTACAAGAAAAATCAAAAATTGGACACGTTTTTGCAAAAAATCACTTCCCTGATAAATACGATACACTACTAGTTGTACACTACGGTATTACTTGCTTGTGTACTTATTGTCTTGCTATAAGCATGTTAGTTACTTGAATATTTTATACACTATATGTATAATTAATGTGCATAATTTTTTTACTTTGTACATAAGTAAATGAATATCGTGAAATTACACCCCCTAACAAATACAAACATACAAACTTGACATCTGTAATTAGTGTACACCCAATTAGCATTAAATTTAAAGAATTGATTTTGATCCGGTTTTATTTTGTTTTTGTAATTTTAAATGTCAGAATATTTAAAAGACCCGTCTACATTCTATGCCCGTATACAGGCTGAATCATGAGGCAATAGGGAAGATGAAATTCTAA
>JAOSYY010000013.1:617296-627699 GCA_025727935.1 Hebomoia glaucippe | reverse complement strand
AGGCAAGCGTTCTCCGAAGCGTTACGTTTTTCTACTTTCTTCTCTTTTTTGGAAAAGTACATTTTGCCTCAAGTTTTCAATTTATTTTATCCTAACAATGTTCTTCTTTATTTTATGCGATGGAAAGGCAAACGAGCATACAGTTCACTTATATCAGGCGATTTCTGTCACCCATGGACACCTCTAAGATTATTAGATTTAGAAGACGTGTTGCCAAGCCTAAGGTCCTATTTTATTTTTATTTCCAGTATTCGGAAATTCATGGACTGAAATCAAAATGCGCTATAACACTTCACGACTTTTCCATCTATGAATGGTGGTACGTAACCCGAACGGAACTTATAAATTATTAGGAGTTCCTCCCATCACAATTAATACTCGAAAATGCCTGTATTTTTAACACTCGTCCGTCCACAAGCAGCCCATCCCCTAGGCAGAACACAAATTACATATTTTTAAATACAACTGCGTTCCGACCGGGACTCAAACCCGGTGCTCTGTCGTTACGGTGTTCTGCGTTGATTTTATGTATCGATACGTGATAGACAATGTAGTAAAAGTGTAGAGTAATTTAATTCCTATAATATTACCTACCTACGGCCAGAGACAGTCCGTCAAAATCGGTCCAGCGCTGTGCAGAGGAACATACAAATTTACAGACAAATTTTATATGTTTTTTTTTTATTTAAGCACTTCGTAATTTAGAAAAGGTTGTTACTTTCAAATAATTATATTTATCGATATAGTATATTTTTGTTTTCAGTCTTGCGTCTGATCGTACATACACTCATACTCACACACAAAAAAATCTCATTTAGTTTCATTCCTACAAAAAGCTGCTACCTGATTCTAGATATTGCAGTATTGCGTTTCAAATGCATATATCAATATTTTAAATTAAAATATACTTATAATTCACTTATTGATTTATTTAAGTGTGGCATTGATTATGTATTATGATTGTTGGCATCCGACTGTCTCTACCTCAGTCTGTATCGCGTGATAAATAATATATATGTATTATTAATAGCCAATGTTATTTATAATCTAATATGTTTATCGAGTACTTCATAAGTAGATAGATTAAGCTAGCCAAATTCCATTAAAGAAAACATATGTAATAGATAAAAATTCATTTCGTGAATAATTATAGTATTTTATACAATCTTTTTCTTTGTTTGTCCGGGATACATTCCGAAACTTGTAAACGGATCATGTTTGAACACTGAGTGTACATTTGCAAAACTTTAATTAACTTATTTATTTTGAGTTTTAGCTTTACGTGTAAAACCGGAGCTGATGGTTAGTTTCTTTATAAAAAGATCATGACTACAACATTTTGTTGATAGAAAATGCGATATGATCGTAAACGCTTCTGAATTATCTATTTTTTTTGCCTGACTGCGACAAAGATAAAAGTGGATAATTTCTACCTCAATATAAATGATACATAACGTAAATTTTCTCCGATAATCATTATTAAATATCTAAACTTATTACATTACATAATTTATTAACTATTCAGGGCTCTATGTTAAAACGGAAATCTTCAGTTTTGTTTTAAGTTTATAAACCGTTTACCTATAAAACATTTTCATATATGACAATGCTCAAGTACAGATTCCGATCTGAGTCAGTTCATTATCTTAAACAGTTGTAGCAATAAACTATTAAAAGAATTTGAATGTTTGACACTATCACGTCACGGTTGATACTGGTTAACTCAGGATCATTGTACTATATGAATACGTTTATATACTAACTAATTACAATTAAGTGTTTGTTTTATCGTAACTAGAATAATGGTACTGTTTGAACCATATCAACAGTGGGCTTATATGAGCAAGAGAGCACTTTGCTTTTTACATATAACTTTAGGAATTACATAAGCTTATTATATCCCACTTCTACTTCAATGAAATGTACTTATATTTTCTTAACTTTGTATAGTACTTTAAATTTTTTAGATGTATCTTGGAATTGTATAGGTATTGTTGGTCGGTCTGCCGGTCTTTTGTGATGGTCTCCTTGTAATTGTACCATTGTACGACCAGACGACGATTGGACCTGCATACTTACGGTGTTGACGTATCGAAAACGAGAAAGAAAAGATCTTTCTCATCATACATCCAACGAGCATGCAGGGACTGGAACGCATTGCCGACGTCTGTATTTCCGCTGGAATATAATTTAGCAGACTTTTTAAAAGAGAGTGAATAGACTCAGCCAAGCCTGATCCAGATGAAACGTGGCCACACGCTTGGATATTCGAAAATCAATTAAATATGGAGGAGATAGAAAATATAATGGAATTTGATAAACCGGTATTTTAAATTTTGTTTTATAATTAATTATTTTTTATGATAAAAATTATAATGGAATTCGTTAGCAACCTATTAAAAATAGTGGAAAATTTTTCTAACTAACAACATTATTGTAAAAAATAAGTCGTAATTAGACGATAAAGTTGAAGCTCAGGTTAGGCTCAGGTCACCTGATTAGACGTTAAAAAAATTACGTACAATAACATGATAGTCTAAAGAATTCTAAACAATAAGATTAATGTTAGTCTAAAATAATTAATTAACAATAATTGATATTGAAGGCTACACACAATCTTAATTATTTCATTATTTTTATCCTTAGAGGATATAAATTAAGTTTATCAATTATAATCTTCTATACATCTATACAAAGAAAATTGGAGTATTTATTCACGGTAAATAGACTAAAATGCCATTTTCTACAATTTTTGTGTCTGTCTGTTAATTCCGGCTTATCTCAGAAACGGCTAGACCGAGTTTGACGGGACCTTCACTGTTAGATGGCTGATGTAGTGAGACGTAACTTAGGCTATTTATTTTAGACATTTTATTTATTTCTATTAATATAAATTCTAAAATATAACTATTTCGTGCAGCTGAAGTCGCGGGCGCAAATAGTTTTTCGTAAACACGGCTGAGTCTTACACAGAGATGTTCAACATTCCCGTTAATAAATGACCTTATTTTATCAATACACAAGCCTTTTAAGGAATTTATCTAAATATAAAATTGTTTTAATTTTGTTTCTGGTTAAAAAATTTAATAATCGTTTGATACATTAATTACTTAATTAAATTTAGTTATTTATTAGCTGTAAAGTTTGATAAAAATCCTTGGGAAACATTGATGTATGTTTCATTAAAACATGTTATACATTCAATAACTGTCATTTGTGAAACCAGTTCGCCTTTCCTTTAAACCTTCAATCATTAGCGTAAAAGTTTTTTTTATATTTATTGAGGCCAGTTGTTATACGATACTCGTGGTCAATACGGGATTGTGTTTGACCCAATATAACCTTAATTCTATGGCGAAGCACCGCGCTGATCCCTGTTGTCTTGAGCGGCCTTATTCCGTTAAATCGCCGCTGATATATTAAACGGTATAAGAATATAGTGTTTTTATCCTCTCATAAACGAGGGGCTTCTTATTATTATAAACAAATATTATAAAGTTCAAGTAGCCTCCACCTACGAATTGCCTGCCGCCTGAACAAATCTACATAAATTATAATGAATATATCACGTCTGCATAAAACAAAAAACCGCATAGCAATCGGCGCCCTCGTTTAGGAATTATGATTCGTAGACAGACACGTTAAACTTATAATACTGTTTTTTTACATAGGAGGTTAAAAAGAAACGATAGTGCATTTTTTTATGACTAGTATGACTAACCGTACGTCGAAGCTTCGCCTGCGCCAATTGCATATACGCACTAATTTAGTCAAAGGCAACATAAAAGTTAATTATCAGCCACTGAAACTTTTATTAGGATCGTTGCAGCAGTTTCGAAGATTAGGCGGATTGGGTTTTTGTTATTAGTACCGCAAATAATTTCTAATATAGAAGATAAAAACCTTCTTACATTACAAACATTCTATTTCTGATTTTTTTATTAATTAAATGAATGATTAGTTAAATGTGTGTCTTGTACATTAAATTTTCTTCATTTTCCGGGTGGAGAGAGGAGGATTTCATAGATAGGCAGCGCAAGAGCTGTATTGCGTATTTCGACTTTAGTCAATGAATTTCCGAATGCTCGAAATAAAAATAAATAGGTCGGCAGCACATTATTGATTAATTGATGCCAGTTGGCTGAGCTTTCACCTACCATCAAGTGGACTTAAGCTCATATATTAAGTAGATGTTTAAAAAAGATGTCTAAAATTTCATATGACTCTGATGTCACTTACACGAGTCTAAACTTATCTAACGAACGGTAATTAATTATGTTCAAGCTAAGTAAGCAATAATGGTGTTTAAGTAAGGAAATAATTAATGCTGTATCTATGTTGTAATAACATTGTACACACATTGTTATTTCTTGATTATGCTTTGTAATGTGTTTCCCAACTGGTTAAAAAGGATGTTAATGGTTTTGGACATGTTTTTAAAATCAAATATATAATATTCTCGTGTCACGGTGTTTGTAATTCTACTCATACGAAACCGCTTGACTGATTTTCATAAAATTTTATAAGCATATTCAGTAGATCTGAGAATCGGACAACTATTTGTCATCCCCAAAATGTTAAGGGTGGTCCACCCCTAATTTTTTTTTATTTTTTGGACCAATTTTTGCCTCTTTATTTTTATGATACAGCAAATAAAAATACAAACAACCATATATATTTATGTGGCAAAACGTTTGCTGAGTCAGCTAGTATCTTATAAATAACAAGTGATATTTGACTTAACTGTTTTGAACGAAATATTTTGGTCAAATTCAGATTCAAACATAGTGGTATAAACGAATAGTTAATATTTTCAGTCGATTGTATGGTATTTTGACATAAATAAATTTGATTCGTCTCGATAAAGATCATTAAAAAATTCTTTTTATACAATTTTAGACTAGTGTTCTTGTACTTTATTGCATAGTTTCATAGCTAACTTGTACAGCCATGAGAAATACTTTTTAAATGTTAATTATGTAATTCACAAAATCTGGTTTAAAATATTTTACAGCGTCCATGTTTTTGTTGACCTTTTTTGTTGAATGTATCAGAGTTGTGGTCGACGTCCAAGGCTATTTCTCATCTAAATAATGATATGTGTGTGAATTATGCAACGACTCTTATTATAATTTTATAGGACGTGTTTTTCTTAACACAATCGATGATATTTAGAATCAATACAAACTGAATTATAAATCAATCGTCGTGTTTTATATTGAGAAAGGAAAACAAAACTTCAGAGCGTTGTTTGTTTAAAATTTAATGATACTATTTGTCGGTCCAACATTGCGAAGTTTTAGGGTTTATAAATATATACTCAGCTGTGGTGATTCGATAGGAAATTAATGTTGATATTTTAGAAATTTAAATAACTTCGATATCGTATGCTAATAAATGTATCGTATTGTTCTTATAGGTTAATGTTTGTCATTTGTTAAAATTAATTAGTCACGAAGTACTTTAGGTATATGTGCGTTAATATAATACGAGACTTTTTAGATCTTTTGTTTTTATTCTTGACTGAACCCTTACGAATATGTCCAAGATTTATATGGACATTGTTTAAAATTTATGTATTTTGTTACAGTTATCTTGTGTCCGGAGACGCGGATGGCAAATGTTACGTTTGGGATTGGAAAACAACGAAACTGTACAAAAAATGGAAGGCTCACGATGGAGTGTGCATCGCGTCCCTCTGGCACCCTCACGAGCCCAGCCGCTTGCTCACGGCAGGCTGGGATGGAGTTATTAAATATTGGGATTAAATAATACCACATTATACGACACCAGTATTTTATTTCCCCTAACATTAAAACCATGAACCATAAATAAAATATCTCAAATAAACTATACAATATTTAACATTTTGTCATTTTGCTAAGCGGTATAAAGCGTTAATGTTACGCGGCTATCATAGGGTACTTGTAGGACTCCTCATAGGGCATGTCGACCTTGTACTCCATGCTACACTCGCGGCACGTACCGTTCACCAAGAACTGATTGAAGTCAATATTGTTTTCATGGAATGATTCGATTAGGGCAGTGATTAAGCTATCGATCATCTCAGGCGTGTGGTAGGGCCCCGGTGCGAAACGCAATCGTTCCGTGCCGCGCGCAACCGTGGGATAATTGATCGCTTGCACATAATGTCCCCTCTTCATGAGGGACTCTGCAACCAGGGCGACCTTGTCAGCGCCTTTGATTGGCACGGGAACGATGTGACTCACGGAAGGCAACTGCGGAAGTCCTGCTACAAGCAAAGATAGTTTTAAATAACGTACGATCGCTTGATGTTTGACTCGCAAACTTCTTCCTTCTTCACTCGCGAGGAGACGAATAGCTGCCAGCGAACCGGCTAATACCGGTGGCGGGAGCGCCGTTGTAAAGATGAATCCTGGAGCCAGCGATCGTACCGTGTCAACGAGCAACGAGGACCCGGCAATGTATCCCCCGACATTTCCGAAAGCTTTGCCCAAAGTTCCAGAAACTATATCGATCATATGCTCAATACCCCGCTCTTCGCCTATACCGGCCCCGTGCTTTCCGTACAAGCCTACGGCATGGACTTCGTCAACAAACGTTAACGCTCCGTAATCGTGAGCAATCTTACACATCTCCTCTAAAGGACAGATAGCTCCACTCATAGAGTGAACAGTCTCGAAAACGACTAGTTTAGGTACACCTTCAGGCGACTGCGAGAGCAGCTCTTTCAAGTGGTTTGGGTCGTTGTGCCTGAATATGTGCTTGGGTGCTCTACTGTTCCTGATACCCATTATCATAGATGCATGGTTACCTGCATCCGAGTACACGATGCACCCGGGTAGAATTTTAGCTAACGTAGATAGAGTTGCGTCATTGGCAACAAAACACGAACTGAAGATCAGTGCTGCAGGCTTTTTATGAAGTTTAGCTATTTCTGTTTCAAGTTTTTCGGTCATTTGTGAGTTACCAGCAATGTTGCGAGTCCCACCAGCTCCGGTACCATAGGACTTGATGGCGGAGATGGCAGCGTCCTGAACGGTGGGGTGTCGTGACGCGCCAAGATAATCATTGGCGCACCACACGGTCACGCGACGGTTGTCGAGACCTTCTAACGCCTTAGGATACATACCGTCAGCGGCTAAACGTGATACTTTCCTGAACACGCGGTACGAGTAATCCCTCTTTTTGGCGCTAATCTGCTCGTTGAAAAAGTTTTCATACGCGTAGGGGCGCGCGCTTTCTACGATGTCCTCGGTCATCTCCTTGGGAGCGTCCGCGACGATTGTGTTGTTATTCTGTATGAATGGACATTTCGTCTCATCTTGGCCAAGCGTGCGGAACCCTCTCGAAATTATTGGGCAAAAGTTGCCGTACTGTTTCATCAGTACGCTGCCATAATTTCGCACGAAAGCTTGGTTGAGCGACCCCATGAATGGACAGGGCATTTTATGTAATCGATGACACTCGTAACACTTATGACACAAAGTAGGATAGGGTCGACACTTGTTTTGAAGATTTTCGTAGAACGTTGGCTCGCACTGTAGCCGAACGTCTCGAAGATTTGAGATTTGACTGATGGTTCAACACACTGCAGGCTTTATTTATAAGATCGGTGTCGTCATATCGATTACGGTCGACTAAATGATTATAAACTTCAACTCCACGTACAATTTTTATTTTGATTCCATACTAAAAATGTTACCACTCTAAATAAATCCCTTCATAATATGTCAAAAATTTCGCTATTGCTACTTATGAGTTTAATTATTTTAAAAGTTTAAATTAAATTATTCTGATTTTTTTAAAGGATGTTTTATAATTAGAATTTTAGCTAAATAATAATAAAATATACATTGGAAAATCTCCCAATATATAATTATAGCAACCTTGTTCAATCAAAATCAGCTGATTTTGTTTTTGGTTCAATTTGGATTAAAATGTTTGTAGAGAAAATGTTCTCTAATTCATAATTTTAAATTTACGGAAACAACATTTTGAAAATCAAATTATAAATTTATTTAGGCTGAATAAAACATGTCTTTTGATAATAATAATTATTGTAATTTTGCAAATAAGTTGATTTACGTGAAAGTATCCAATCTTCTGAATCTATAGTCTATTTGTAGTGACAATTACGCTCAGTTGTCAAATGTCAATTGTCAATAAAAATAAATAATGTACTGATTATAGTTAATGAAGAACGGTTTTAATTTGAGATTGCAGTGTAGAAAGTTAAAAAATTTATGAATTAAGTATTATGTTTTCTCTCAACAACCATCTTGAACTAAGGCGTGTCACTATATCGAGTCTAGTGACATGCATCTATTTACCAAGTATAATAACTGTGATATCATACAAAGGTGTCCTGTATTCAGTCGGGAATGGTTCTTCAGTTTACATCTTAGTGCTGATATTTCTCGCTGAATTAGCTAAATCGTTCTATTTAAATTCCAATAATGAAATACAAACGAAGAGAAGTAAAGGAAAGATAAGAGCGGGAGATATAATGAAAGCATTTGGATTTTTATTGGGTGTAATGTTTTGCTTTTTTATCGGCATTATACTGTTTGGAGCACCTGTATTGGATAAACATGAAGAAACATTGATGTTATCGAGTTTATTGACGCTGTTGACTGTATTTCCGCTGGTGGTACATACAGGAGTTGAGTCAGCAGTGCAACTCTTGTTTGGTGTAAAGAGTTTTACAAAAGATACTATCATAGCTATGCTAGTGAACAATGCCCTACTAACTGTCTGTGGAGCATGGCTTGGAGCAGTTGTGATACCTCTTGATTGGAATACTCCATGGCAACAATGGCCAATTCCTTGTTACCTTGGAGCTATTGGAGGATACCTCTTATCCAATGTTCTTACAGTATTGAAAATTACAATGATGTCAGCAGCTAATAAATACAAATTCCTACATTTTTTTGTTAATATTATCAATAGACTTCACATTTCTAAGTGAAGTTGTTCTTTTCTAGTCTTTATTTAAATATTGTTATTTTATTAAATTAAATATTATCAAAACTTTGTATTTTAGTTCATTAGTTCTATGAAGCATTTACATGAATTTTATAATATGCAACTGTCAACCTAATTTTTTTTAAATATTTTATACAAATTGGTTATATAATATAATTCATATGACAATATTTTTGTATACCTTGAAAACCTTATAAAATATATATAAGAAAAAGAAATGTGGTCCATGAATGGTATAATTTGGTAGATCTCTTTCTAACTTATAATTGCCTGGTACTTCTAAAAGATTCTAACTCATTGAACAAATAGTTGTGTCAATAACTTTGAGGCATAAGAGGCAGGGGACTGTTTAAAATTTGGATACCCGTGGGCGTGATTCTAGATCAGTGTACCCCATAAATCACAACTAGTGATGGATGTGGGGCAAGTGATGTCTCAGTAATTAAAAATTATTTGTTATTGTTTTCACTTCTGCTTGTCTATCATGTACTTACGGGTAAATAAAATAATTGCTTGCCATTGTTTTTACCAGAATTGCATTCAATGTGTATAATTATATATTTCTTGCACATCCATATTTAAATCTTGATAGATATAAAATTGTCGGTTTTTAGTAATTATTAAATATGTGGCGTTTACTCATCTAGGTTCATTGTTATGGCGACTTTGATGGGTTTTTAATTTCTTGTGTAAAACGATATAATTTAATAATTTCTTAGAGAAATTAAAGTTTTTAATTATGATGATGATTTTGTATTTTAAGATACAATATGTGATTTTCTGATTTATTAATAGCTTCGGGTCATATTCAAAACTATGAACTAGTTTTTCCTGTTAATTTTAATATACCTAGCAATCTTTTTAATATACCTAGGAATCAGTCGTTTTTCCTTGGAAATAAATTAGGGTAAAATAAAAAAGTCGGTAGTAAATTAACAATTTAATTTTGTGTCTGTTAAATATGTACAAGTTCTAACCAACATTAGTATTAATAAAATATGAAACTTAACCAATCTTGATCACATTGTTTTACGCTAGACATTAGCAATTAGTAATACAATTTACACAAAACATTTGTTCCACATTTGTTTTGACAAACCTTAAAAATCTGTTTTTTTTTTGATGAATTTTTACTTTTTAACAATATAAGCATTTGTTAGGATTAAAATTCAGGTTCATCAGTTTACAAACATTCAAAAAAAGCTCATCATATACACATCTAAGGCCATTACAAATGTTATATCTATAACTCATTAAGTTGAGTTACTTGGATAAAATATTGTTTACATAAAGCTTGATATACACTAAAATGCTCCATAACCTCTATAGAAAGATTCCAATTAGTTTGGAATTCTTAACTAATCCGACTTAAAAAGTTAAAGTAATACTTCATTATGTGATTGCAGTTCAAATTTCTTTCAATAATATATATA
>JAOSYY010000013.1:606954-617196 GCA_025727935.1 Hebomoia glaucippe | reverse complement strand
TTATACAAAAACTATCTAAATAGTTGGGTGATTTTTAACCATCTGTAATTCGACAGCAAATGGCCGTAAAATAGAACGCAAACAAACTTTAAGAATTTAGATTTTCTTTCATTTGATTATAGTAATATTTTCTAAAGATTAAATATAAAAAGAGAATAGATGAATTTTAAGATAAGCAAAAATTTTAATATTTTGTTTGGATGTATTTCTCTAAAACTATTGATTTCATTTTCATAGTCGAATCCAAATATTGAACACATGAGGTACATTAAACTTTATTGTTTTATTACTGTATGGTTATTTGCTGCTGAATTAGTTTGTCTAAATAAAATCACCCAAAAGTGTGGATGATTCTTTGTGACCGTTAATTTTTGAGCATTTGAAGAAATTCTATTATTTATTTGAAACATTTGCATCTGATTTAAAGCCTTGATTTGACACTTATAGATTGGAATTATCTTTGGATAGCACTTCCTATTAAACATCTATCACAAACTCAGAAAATAAAAATTTAAATAAAACAGGTATTCAAAAGTATAAGAAAATTTTTATAACATTTTTAAAGCAATAGCCATTAAAGTACTGGCTTTATCTACTCTAAATTATGTAAAAATAACATGTTTTCTATTTCAGCACCATTTCAACACAAGATTGGGTGTATGTTAACATCGTATTATTGCTTTGTAAAACAAATTTTTACATCTATTTCATTTATGCTATTGTTTTCGAATAAATCTTGTTACACGATATAAGTTTAACAAACAATATATAATTTTGATTTTATCAAAAATATTAGTTTATACAGAAAATACGATTACTTCGGGTTTTATGTACAACGAAAACAATATTTTATTATGATCAACCTATTATATTCGCTTAAAGTATAAAAATGCACCACTTAAGCAAGTATCACTACGCGAGCATTCGTTAAGGGAACGAAACATTCAAATTTCAATGGCTACGTGGAACGAGATTTTAAATATCGTATATTTTTATATAACACTATATTTAATCGATTTAAAAAAGATGTTTTACAAAAAAATTTAATGGCGTACCCGATTGTAATATGAACTACCTAATTTATTCTAAACTACCAGCATATACGGTACTTATGATTACGATTTATGAACCTTTTATCTCTGCCTATTTCTTTGTTCGGGGTAATCTCTGAAACGGCTGTACTAATTTTGAGGGTATTCCCAGTGAGAGCTAATATTGAAAGGACTAACGTTGTCCACTTTAATTGCACCATGACATACCTATACATAAAACCAACGCGGACCAACCAACTTTCCCAGATAAAGAATGTAGGCAATTTAAACCGTGTACAACGAATGCTCACGTTGAGAGCCAATTCTTACACTAAACTCGTAATCTACAACAATGTTACATTTCGACGTGGAATTTCTTCACATCGGAATAACTAGGCCACGAGCATGTCATGTTTTATTAAAACTAAACAACTATAATTTCAAGGACTTTTCATTTACGCGTTTAAAATTTAAGATATTTTTAAAACTTTTTGATAACAATTGGTAATGTAAAGGAATTCCACCTTAAACTAAGACCCACTTCATGTTCGACCTACTCTTTTCAAAAATAGCAATGTTTGAAGATTAGTGCAACACTAGACACAGAGGTTGTGCTCGATATAAGAAATAAAAAAATAAAAATACGTACGTATTTTTCTTGTAGTATAGTATGGTTTTATGTTTGTTAGTACTTATATCCGGACCAAGATACCAGAACGAATCTTATTGTTAAAGATAATAGAATACTTTTATCTGCAACATTTCCAAAGACACTAGTGATGTGATAAAAAAAAGTCGATAATAAGTACTTCCTTATATGTTCATCTGTGGATATCTTGTATGTTTTTGAATAATAAAAGTAAAGGTTGAGAGAATATTTAGGTCAGGTTATATGAAGTGGGTCCGAATGACGTCACACTAGATGGCGTTCTCCTCAAGTTACGTATTGTTTGTGTCTGGCTGGAAGTAATGGAGGCCGTTTATCTGAAAAAAGTAATTAATATAATTATAACGATATTAAGACGTAGTATATCTTTATAAATATAAATAAACGGCTGAACCGATTTTGATGATTTTATTTTTCATCTTCTAGTGAATTCGGGAATGGTTTAGAATTTCAGATTAATAGTTGGTCCACTAAATGATGTATTTTTAATCATATTTCTGTATTGAAGTCGTGTGCATAGGACAGCGTCTATCGGGTGTCTGTTTTGTAATATTATATAGCAACATTTTTGAAATTATATATTGGTACTGGTCTGTTTGGGTATTTTTTCGTAACGGTTGTATCGATGTTGACGCTACTAATTGATAGATAGCGAATGTTATAAGATGTAACTTAGATTACTATGTTTCATCATCATCACTACGAACTAAATAAATATAATTAAATTGTCCGTTTATAACATCAAAATAATAAGGTTATATACGAGTATGAGAGTATATACGATATTCAATAAAACAATTTGTGTTTGTTTGTCCCGGTGACACTTCTAAAAGGGTGAACTAATTTTGATAACACTTTGTAAAAGGCTGAACCGACTGCTGACACTTATTGACAGATAGCTAATAAATAAATAGGTGTAACTTAAGTTACTTTTATTTTGTCGCAATCGTCATTTTTGAGTCTAAAAAAAGGGCCGGTAAAAAGAGAAAAATATAATAATATAATTGAGGTGACTTCGATTTGAACAAACTTTCATTATCTATAACCAAGGCCAATGAGGCCAGATAAAAAGTGTCAACAAACTGACCTTTACCAAGTTATCACGCGATCGTGAACGTATAATATTTTTGTCTTATCGTTCACATACAGTATCGACTAAAATGACTGTCGTTTGATTTTGTGGTACAGGAAATCGATCTGTACTAGAGTTGTCAACGTTTGCTCCGCCATTTTGTGAACCCGTTCATTCGGTCATTCCACCTTGGATTGCATAGTAAGGTATACGTATTTGTCGTTTCAGTCTTTATTCAAAACATTTTGTAGTTATTAATCCATTATAAATAGTTTATTGTAATAAACTATTTTATAAATTAAGTAATTAAATTTACTGTCACTATACGTTTTAAAGATTTTAATAATGGAATCGAAGCCCGAGACCTCTAGACAATCTTTGAAAGAAATAAATTCACGGCACAAAAAACGTCTAAAGGTAAGTTAAATTGCTCATTACTTTTTTAAAATGACAGATTTTTATTAAAAATATTACTTTTAATTTTGTAACAAAGTTTAAAAATTTACCATTGAAGATATTTTTACAGAATTTTTAAGCGATCGACATTCTAATACACGTATGAGAAAAACAAATTATCTTTTTCATTTACAGCGAACGGTTTTTACTTTAAATGAGAAACAAATGGTTCTTAACGTTCACAAATATGTGGAGCAAACATGGCCTGATGATGAATATCCATACAAGACGAGTATAATGGAGAAAACCGCGACCATTTTGGGCATTGGTGTAGCTTCGGTATACCGAATTATTAAAGAATATGATACAAACGGAGAGGTAAAAAGCCCAACTGCACCCAAAAAAAGACTCACATGTGTAGAAAAAATCGACGAAGTGGTTAAAGAGGGCATACAAAATAAAGTTTATAGTATTTTACTGAGAGGCGAATCACCTACATTAAAAAATGTATTACAGGCAGTCAATGAAGATGAAGAGTTACCTAACTATAAGAGATCTACTTTTCAGAAAATTCTTAAACATTTGAAAGTTAAGCATATAAAATATAAATCATCTACACCCAATAAAGACGATGACGACGACGATTAGAACAGAAAATTTCAAATTTATACTAACGGTACAAATGTGAAAGTACCTCCCTATCTACCTAGCTGTTATATATTTAGGCTAAAAGAGCTGAAACAATTTGTAGCAAATAGGGTGTGATGATAGTTTGAGGCTTTGCGATGGGATTCCCTTACGCGATCATGTTCAACATCAGCGCTTGAGGGAATAAAAATAGCAATGAAATTTTGAATGGACAATGAAACATTTTAAGAAATAAATGTATCATTATGATATTATAGTTTTGGTAAGAACTAATGAATTCGAAAAGAAAAATTAATTTTGAAGTACTTTGTATATATTTTTAAACAACCACGAATCGGTGTTTTTAAAATACTCGATTCCTTATTTGTAATAAAAAATATTTAGAATATTCTTAAAATTTGTTTACATTTTTATCTTGTTTATACAATCGAAAACGGTTATAAAATTGGAATGGATGAAGGTTTTTATTTTTATATTCCAAACAGATGTATTCGTTTTATCTAAATGTATCTTTCGATAAAGAAAACTGAAACCCTCATCGAATTATATGTATAAAGCGACGATATAGAGTAATTGGTACTATTAAGGGACTCATTGTCATATCTTACCGTCATATCGTATTCTGTGACGAAGGCAGGCACATCGAGCTGGTGTGGTTGCATCACGCTGTAGAGGAACTCGACGCCGGGCAAGTTATGGACCTTCGCCTTGATCGCCGGCGCCATGAACGTTGTGAACCACCACGTCATCATCTATATGTGGAGGAAATTATTATATTATGATCTATAAGACTTTATGACATTATCGACAAACTAGCATGATGTTCAATTGATAGTAGGTGATATCTCAGTTACATAATAGCAATCTGAATTATTTAATTATGTGTTCTCCACTTTTTTATTTAAAGCAACTAATCTTTTTAAATAAATCCAAAGACTAAAGTTCAAACGCGCATAACACTTCACGATATCTCCATTGATGACCGGTGATCTGTTATCCCAACAGAATTTATAAATAATTTTCGAAATTTCTTTTTCTTTTTTCGAATTTTTTTCCTTCATGTTGCACGTATTGATGTACTTCGTAATAATTTTTTTTTGTTATTTTAAGAACAGTAAATCGAAAGGGGTTTTCTTATAATGTTTTAAAGTCGGCTAGCGTATTCTGTTATTTAAGTCTTCTCTTACCAAAGATTAATTAATACTCACTTTTGTCCAAAACGTCGGATGTACGATGTAGAATGCTTTTAAATTCTTCTTGTATCTGAAAAGCAGATAAAATTCCATACATAAATAAATTACAATGGATATTTGTATGACGCGAAATGTATAAAAAGTGCAAATAATCGGTGACAAACAATTATCATCTCCGCTTTTTAACGACCAGAATTGCTTCTTACAATTAACGTCTGAGGCGAATCTAATTACTCACGAAAGCACATAATTATATACTAAAAAAAATTAAAATTACAAACTGTAAGTACTAAAAATGTGTTATTAAATGTTCATAGCATTTAAATTTAACACAACGTAATTCGAACATGAATGTAAAATTATGAGTTTGTTGTCATTCGAAAGCTTCGGATTTTTATTTGCGTGATGTTAGATTTTTATTGTCTTGAATAGGAGGGTATTTGAACATCAATCGCCTGTTTCGAAATATAGACAGGCTTGACGTGGTCTATGTGCATGTTTAACAGTAAAGGAATTGTGTGGTATATTGTAATAGATAACTTTGTGGTACATTGAGTCAACTCACTTGTAAGGAAGGACTGTGTACACTTCCTTCAGCCAGGAAAATGGCGGATGGTTTGCTGAAGAGGCGAGGGTGTGGAAGTATGCAATCACGTAATCACCGCGCACAATTGGGTCCAACAGCTTTATTAGATATAACAACGCCTGGAAATGAAATTCATATTTATAAATCGATCTATAAAGGATTAGACAATGTTAAAAGATGTCATATAACTGATCTAAAAGCGCTTCAAATTTTACTTAAATTAAATGTGCAATATTGCACTTCACGATCTTTCCGGCTCTGAAAGGTGGTTCCGGGTTCGTGACCCAGATTGAATAAGATTTATCCTATCCATTGAATGCTCAAATATGTACTGATATATGAATATAAACTTTTAAATATTGTAAAAATCGTAAGCTGTCTCTTGATAATAATTTTAAGCGAATATAATACATAAAATACCTTATCTAAGTCGATATCAGCAATAGGGAACCACTTGCCAATGAAGATGACCACAGGTCGGCCTAGACGATCAACCCCGCTCTGGTACAGGCATCCAATGCCTGACACTTCACTCAAATCTTCGCTGCGCGCTCGCCGGAGTAACCTCTCATATCTGAGAACAATAATTTTAAGATAAGTTTCAGCTAGATATGACCATTAATCGACAAAAAATTGGGGATAATTTGATTTGGGATAAGTTGATTAGACGCGAATATATAATAGTATGCAATTTCCAAATAACAATAACGAAATTTACAAAGTATTGCATTGAAAGCCATCACTGAACAGAACGGAACTACTGTAGGAGAGGTTACAATATGAATTTTATTTTTAGTGTTAAACACTGATTAAAAATTCGATTTTTTTGTTGGTTCTCCAATCGCTTTAAAGGAACAGACTACATTTGTGACCTGGTTAAGATTATTTAGAGGAAACCTTTTCAAATATAATTATATGACATTCCTTCTCATCTATATTCCATTTATCGCCTTCTAATAATATGTCAAGAAAAGTGTCACCAACAACACAGTTCATGTCAAACAGGGCGTGACCTAGTTTCTCAGCGAAAGGTCATTTTTTAGCTCGGCGAAGCCTCGCGTAGAATTCACAAATTCGCTTGTGTATTCCGACTGTTAGGTTTTTGTAATTTAAACTTACAAAGGCTCAGATCGTATCTTTTGTGAAAGCTCTGAACTCTTGTCCTTTCAAAACTTTTTATTTTGTTTTCATCATTTCTATGACTACAAGAGCCCTTTAGGTTTGTTTTGAATGTCATATTGTGAACAATTACTAAACTATATATATTGGTGTTGGTTAGGACTATATCAGATTTTAATTAAGCGATTATAGAAATTTGTGATATTAAAATTTCTAGACGCCACGCAGTGTGTCTAGAAATATCTGCATCTTGTTTAATCCCCTTGATTTTTATTATAATATGACATTGAGATAAAATTCACTGTCGTATGAGGAAAAAGACAAAAATGATATTTGCAAACTGAATCTTTAGAATCGTAACTATTTGTTTTGTCTCGACGACCTAATCAAATATGTGATTCTGATCATTAACTTACGTAAACAAAATTTCCTGAAGATCGACTAAATGGTTTTGTTGGTAAAACTAACTAATATTTTATTTTTGTCAAACGTGAATAGACAAATATACTTAATAAAGTGTTGAACCTGTATTTATTTCTACTTAACTCTTAAGGTTCAAAGTGATATTATATAAACCTTCTTAAAGAGTTGATTTTTACGTAAATTATGTTCAGTCTCTTGGTAGGTATAGTTCACGATGCATCGAAGGTCGCGGTTTTGGTTCCGTCGCGTCTAATCTTATATATATTTATACTAATATTATAAGGCTGACGAGTTTGTTTGTTTGTTGGAAGGCGATAATCTCTGGTCCGATTTCAAAAATTCTTTCAATGTTGGATAGTACATTTATCGAAGAAGGCTATATTATTTAAAAAAATACGGATCCTTACTAAAAGTCCACTAATGTAACCCAAGATATAAAATTTGAAATGAACCCAAACGAAGCAGCTGGCAGAAGTTTATAAATAATATGTTATGTATAAACGTAATGTTATATGCTACGTAAAGTTCCGTAACTATGTTCTTTTTGAGCATTAAACAGTTTGGCAGAATATTGAAATAAAAGAAGTCAAGAAGGAACGATAAATATACATCGAAAAATGAATGATGATTTGTCGTGGTATCTGTATATTTGACATAGAAAAGGAATATTTTCAATAAATGGCGTCTATTTCATTCATCTGAGTCGCCATATCTTGTAAGCAGCCAGTGAGGTCATAATTAACGTAGGTCTCATTGATGTGAGTCATAAAATATGATTCAGAGTTTATTATTGGTTGGAAAATGCGTCAAAATTATTGTATTTCGTAACAGATCAATTTGTTGCACTTTCATTTTAAAGGTAATATTTATTTTTAACAGCGTTCTAGAGTTCAACAATAATACTATGAAACCCAAATAATTGTCTCATAGTTGAACTAACCAGTTTTATTTGTACATTCTCTGTATACATAATAATCATTGTGAATCCGAACAGCCGATTAAAAAGCTACACCATATTTATATAGTGTGAAATAACCGTAGTTACGTTTCCAAAAAGAGAAAATTTATATAAGATCTCTCGGGAAGGTGTAAATTTTCACGCTCCAATATCACGGACACGATCAGTTAGCATGCAAATATTTATCGCCACTATTAGAACTATACATTGATATTTAGCATTGTCTACTGACAAGGGATTATTTATTACATTCATTGATAAAAATAAATCTACAATCAATCTATTAAAACGAGTTCTATTCATAACTAGCTTCTGCCGGCTTCGCTCGTGTTCGTTTAAATCTTTACACCTTAGGTTACATTATTGGACTTTTAGTAAGGATCCCTATTTTTTTGAAAATATAATAGTCTCTAGCCTTCCTCAAGAAATGTACTATCCAACAATGAATGAATTTTTCAAATCAGACCAGCGGTTCCTGAGATTAGCGCGTTGAAATAAACAAACTAACTCTTCAGCTTTATAATAATATATTAGTATAGGTTATTCAGATTTTCCGAGCGCTCTTGAGCTACCGGGTAACGTGACAGTTGACAGGAGAGTGACATGGATACCACATTAAATTTTCAATTAAGTGTAACTCGTTTTTGTATAAAAAATTCAAGATATTCATTTCATCACCAAACGCCAGGAGCCTTTATATTTCCACTCATTTAATAATATATTGCACGATTATGATTAATATACGAATTAAAGAAAATTGAAAATGAGTATCTGTAATACAACATATATCTAGAGCTAAATATAAAATTATTATATTAATTTTCGTTAACACCTGGCAGGCGTTTTAAACTAATATATGTTCTATAATGTTTTAAATTATTATATGGTTATGTTAGTCGTTGGCAGATTTTTACATTTATCGCATAGATACTTCAAAGTATGCGACCAAAGAACAAAGGAAAACTTAAAATATTAAGTTACCTACTTGAAACCATTTAGTATAATGGCGTTCAGACATGAAACGCTAATTTTATCTTCAAAGTAAATTGTTAGTAGTTACGATTAGTTCTAAATGTACACGGCTGGGAATTCGGAAACGATTATGAATGTGCATGTCTGTTCGACCAATGGTTCCGTTTACATTTATTTCTATTTGTGACTCGCTAATATTAAACAGAGGCCGACTGTGACGTCACGTCATTCGTTCGGTTGTACAATACCATCATTGGGTTTGGTTGGTTTTTAAAAAAAATTTTCAGTTTGCATAACTCTCGAAAAAAGTATAAAATTTTTTTGAAAGCTAAGTTTTACGCCCTTTTGTCACCTTCACTGGTTCAACAAATAATATAATCAAGATTTTAAAAGTCAAAGCAACTTCTCACTGTGGTACCTACAAGTATATACAATAACTTAACAATACAACAATTGAATATCTTGGAGCTATCATATTTCAGGGAGCCGGTTATGCAAAGTAGTTAGTTGACATCATCCCTAGCAACGCAGAGATAGTTGGCGTTTGTTGTTAAATGGCATTACTATCAGAAAACTTAAAGAACAAACGTCTAAATATAAAAATCTACGATTTTTTAAGATTTTTCCACAAACACGCCCCCAAACAAACGTTAAGAACATTTAACGACACAGACTGGCCTGGCGCGGTGCCAGTGCGTCGCTTTCCATTGACCAGTGACGTCACAACCTCTGAAATATACCCAGTGGTATTGTTCAGCGTTCTTTCATACCGGTTGTAAACGTAACACTCGACAATAAACAAAATTTTCATTACAGTCATGTTTTGTAAAATTTCATATCATAGTTAAATTGTTTTTACGCTTTGTTCTAGAGCAGTTTTTGAACTTTTGCAGTAATAGAAAAAAAATACAAACATTACTTTAAGCTTCTATCAATATTGCTTTTGAATTACAAATGTTGTTTTACGGAGAAGTATCTGTCAGTTGACCTAAAGAAAAATGCTAGATCGGCTCAATGATTAGCCGGTGCAGGTTCAACATAGGAAATGTTGAACATTTTCGAAGAACTCCTATTTTGTATTTATTGATTATCAATGACCACTTTAAAATGATCTTTGTTGTTGGTTTTGGAATATATCTTCTTTATATAAATATATTACTTTTAGAGTTAATGATTA
>JAOSYY010000013.1:561885-598148 GCA_025727935.1 Hebomoia glaucippe | reverse complement strand
CAACCCCCAATTTTCACCCCTCTACAGTCAACCCCTATTATTATGTGGCAAAACGACGTTTGCGGGGACAGCTAGTAGATTTTATATAACTGTAGACGTAAGGTACATTTTAAACCATACTTATATCAAAAGAAATTGAAGTTATTATTTATGGTTACGCTTAACTGCGTCAAGCAAGTTTCGTGACTGTCACAACCCCTTACGGTATATTAGCACGAAGAGGAAACGAGTTGGTTACACACTATAACGACTATCTTTTCCATAAAAAATTCATAATGGTTACAGGGGGTTTATTTTTAGAATGTATAATAATTATTGATTACTATATTTCATGGTAATCTTAAGCTTTTTAAGTTCGTATATATTTATTATACAAATAATAGATTAATACATGAAGCAATACTTTCTAACATGTTTAAGAATATTGGATATACGGCATAGCTACATTATACAAGGAAGCTTATACCACAAATATTTATGTTATAATTAAAAATGTAAAGGAACGAGTCTCAAGAAATCTAATCAATGGTTTCCGATGGAATTTCGACCATTGAGCAATCACTAGTATTTACATAATGTTAGAAGCTTAACGGATCGCTGCAAACAATTTATAAGAAAATATTTAAAAACGATAAATGATTACTACTTTGGAATTCGGAAAAAGACAAAATAGCACAAACTACAATACTTCTAATTAAATGTAATGTGGTAGTCGATAAAATTTTGCATATAAATTTTTTCACAGCTTGACTTTTGAAATATTATCATCAGGCTTTGACCAGCATTTCACAAATAACCATCCAGTAATCACTACGGAGTACATTCTATTTAAACAATTTTAACACATTTAGATCAACAAAATTCGCCATACCTAGTATAGTCATTTTACGTAATGGCTAGTGTACGCACGTCCGATCGGCCCGAGGGGCGACAGTCGTATCTCGTATGACCTCGACTGCTAGTGACTAGGTGACGCGACGAAGGGGATGGGTTGTGACGTCACATGGTCGACGAACCCCGGAAGTAGGTCAGGGGAGCACTTCGATCAGTCTTTGTTGCCAGATCTCTTATGTAAGACATCCAAAACCTTAGCAACAATTTTTTGCTTCATCCTGTTTGAGTTCCGTTCTAAAGTCTCCCTTTATCAAGAATACACTATTTACTACGATTAACATTGATGGTATATATTGTAGATATAAGTCCAAATTTTTTTCGAAAATTTTAATATTGTTGTAAATTGTCTATCGTTTCTTTGTCAATACCCTATTTCGAATGCTTACAAGAAGCTATGAGAACATTAAAAACACTGAATAAAATCGTTTAATCAGAAAGATGATATCTAAGAACACTTAAGTTTTAAGAGGTGTCATAAAAGCTAGCAACATTTAAAAGTTAATTATAGCAGACAGTTGCTCCAAAGTATCTCGGAAATCTAGAACCTATCAAATACGATTTTGCTATCAACTTATTAGAGATGCACCGTTAATAATAATATTAGTTTTATTAAACTGAAACGAAATTTCTTGAATACAATGCGCTGAATTCGATTAGTTTGGAAAATTAAATTCTTTATAACGTTATGCCGATAAGACGTTTTCAAATATAACAAGATTTAAACAAAATTCATAATAATATTGTTCAGTTTATACAAAACCTATAGTATAAGTAAAATTTGTATGTTGTATTTTTTTAGCTGGTTGCATATAAAAACTTCTTTTCAAAATTGAAAGTTCCTCAGAAATATAAAACAAAATAAAAAATACAGAAAAATTATATGCTGATTGAAACTAGTATAGATTCCGCCAAAAATCAAATACGACGAACAGTTACCACAATAGTAATTTTCGATGACATATCATAACACCAGCGCGTAACGTCAATCGAAGATCAAACATAAACAAAAGACTAATATCACAATGGGTTATCTCATCCAATTGCTAACTTCTCCGGCGATTATTATTTATAATGACAACGCATTCCAGATTCTTGATTTAGTAAACATTTTATCCATAATAACATAATCCTAAGAATGTAGTAGGTATTGAGTGGTTTTAAATCATGTTTTATAGGTAAAGGTCAGATTCTTTAGTATATATCAATTTTTATTGCATGATTTCTATATTAAATCGATTAATTTTATTATTTTTTGGCAATCTGGCAATGTATTTAATAATTTCTTAACCTTATAATTCTCAGACATAACATTATGAATGATAGGAAATATAATAACAAAGATAAATAATAAATTTATTTAAATGTGTATATTTGTAAGCGGTATTTTAATACTATATCTTAATGGATGTAATATACGCAACATTAAATTCCTAAGTCTTAAATGGAACCATTCATTTATCGGCTATGCATGATAAACAAGTATAGATACGGCCTGTACACAACTTGCGAACCAATTAAATAAATAATGAATTCATTGTGATGATATGATGATTCGTTTGTCAACCTGAAACACTCATATTATATTCATAAAATTAAAATTTACTAGTCTGTTTGTTTAAATTAGGTTTTCTTCTAAATTACACATTTAATTATACGATGTTTATAACACAAACTCAATTTATATAATTTTTGTTTATCTGTGTGGTTGTTTCGGCAAATCTCTGATTTTATTGGATTTTAATTGTTAAATAACTAATGTTATAAGAAGTCAGACATCTTTTAAAATCATAATTATTCTCATCTCTATAAAGTTTATATATATTATAACCAAAGCAGTGTCAAGATATTAATTTATTGAAGTCATCCGTACACTATACATACAAAGATCACTACTATATTACTATTAGAAGTAGATTAAGATGTATTTGTGAAACAGTAAAAAAACAATTTAAATTGCACCCGTGTAAAGCCGGGGCGTGAGTCATAAAAAGATTTGTAGGCGACCTAAATTTATTTAAGATATGTACTTTCTTCTTAAAACAGCTTTATACTGTAAATAATGTACTTAAGAGATAATTCGATGAGCAATGCAAATATTATCATTTTTATCTGTATGTTAAAATTTTGTCCTGCTATCTTTCAGACAGACTTACAAGTTATGAAAAACATTTGCTCACGTCTGCTTGATTTTAGAAAGATGATTATTTTTATATATTGTACAAAATTCATTTAATACTTACTCAAATATCATGTTTTCGTTTACTCACCAGTTGCTGATATACACAGGGTATACTTTGAGCTTAAAATGTTGAATGAAACACGTGAGTTTTTAATTATTACTCTCATAAATCAATATCAAGCAGACTTGATGCTACATAAAGCAAATGCGGAGTGCAATCAGTATTCATAGTTTCGAAAGCTGTATACAAATCGATGGCTTTATAAACCTTGCATGAGCTTGTCACAAGTCCCACTTACTGGTAACACGATATAGATTACCTCTCCAAGTAAACTTACGAACGCTAAATCAATTTTAGAATCTGTAAACGTAACCGATATAAATTGAAGTTTATCATCAAATTGCCTTCCCATCCGATGTAAGTTAGTATGGTACATAACAAACTATTAATGTTATCAAATCATGCTCTATCGTATTAAAAGTTGGAAATTAATTTTAACCTACTTCTAATTGTACCGCAAAATTTATATATATATTGATTTTAAAATCTTGAAGATATAAGCAAAAGCGGTTTTAGTTTTTTTTTATTATATCCTTTGACAACACTAGTTTTGTTCGGTTACAATTTAGAATATAAAGAATGATGAGTCATTTTTTAAAACGCCTCGCCTTAATGCTTTGAGATAACAAAATTTTATGGAAACATCGCGTACACCTTTTAAAATACGACCTTCGCATTTTATATAGTTTTCAATGAGAATTACTACATTAAGGAATTTAATTTCAGAGCTCTCTAGATATATAAATAAAAAGTGTTCGACAACTTCCACTAGTTACTAGTAAATATTTAGGAAACGCTTTATGGCCGTTAGTACACAGTGCACATACAGTATAACTAAGCCACAGAAGTGGTGAACCGTGAGATTTTTAAAACAAGCAACATTTTTTCATTGTTTGTAAAATATATGGAAAATGCAGGTACAATAGATACTTCAAAGCCCAAAGTACTAGTGAAAACCTAATGGCCTGGTTTTTAAACGGCCCATTGTCTCAACTTTCATATTATGACCTCAATATTTTTGCTACTCTTTTGTCTAACACCTATAGAGCTTAGCTCAACTTCTGCGTAAAGGGAAAGCTTTTTTTACTTAAGTAAATTTGTCTTGACAGTTCAGTAAGCGTTATGTTACACAGTTCTATAAATTACTTTATAAAAATATACGAGACCCTCTTCGTAAATGTATTTTTATAAAGTAGTGAGAATGAGATAGAATAAAATGACTATAGATAACTTAATATATTATTTTTCTACATTGTCTCCGAATGTAGAAAAATAATATAACAACACACTAAGTCCAGAGCTTTTTGAAGGATTCAATCCCTGTCAAAAAAATATTTGTCTTGGTCCTGAAAAAAGCTAGCTACTCTCGCAATTTATATAAATGAGCTAGCAGTGCCGCGTGGTTAAATCGCGTTAATATTATTTCTACAAGATGAGAAAATAAGAAAGCCTATGTTACGTGTTATTAGTTATCTAATAGTAGTAGTAGAAAGCCCGTCAGTAAGTTTAATCGTTTCGAAAATTAGATAGAACAGACAGACAATTTTTTTATATATTTGTACTAATAGATTATATATTAAGGTTAGGATAACTGCTTGAAAGATTCCAAATATATTACAAATGGATTTTTAAAGTGACAAAACAAAAATAAAGTAAAAAATTTAATCGGATTCATAAAGTAGCGATAGACAAAATTCATTACCAACTTAAAGCAATAAAGTAACAAAGCAAACAACGAACTATTGAACTCATTCTCATTCGTCACTACAAAAGCTACATTGTAGTTAAACAGCAATTTTAAAACAATATGTCATACAAGCTTCTGTCAGTTGCTTCGCTTGCATTTCAATTCGATTTTTACACTTTGAGTTACATTATTGGAGTTTTAGCAAAGATCCCTATTTTTTTGAAAATATAATATAGCCTATAGCTTTACTCGATAAATTTACTATCCAACACTGAAATAATTTTTAATTCGGATCAGTGGTTCCTGAGATTAGCGCGTTCGAACAAACAAATAAATAAACTGTTTAGCCTTATATAATATTACTAGTATAGATATAGATTTCTTTAGTTACACACTTATCTTGCTGTAATTCTAAGATATAAGGAAAAAGTCAAGCATAATAGATGATTAATAACTCTCAGTTTACACTGTTTTGTCGCATTTTAGAAATGTATTATAATTAAAAGGCTACAAATACAAAACATATTCTCAAGTTAGTATTTTTATTGCGTTTGCGTTATGAATAAAAAGCTACCGGTTTTGTCGGTAAAAACAGAGGAAATGAACCTGTCTGTTGTCACGTCAATAGTTAATCGCAACAAGGAAGCGTTCAAGTTCATAGCACACGTAACATAGTTGGTACCTATTGTAAACTCTACTCAGGTGGACATAGTGCATTGACCTGTTTTTTCCGAATCACATTGAACATGCCATACCTTTTTAGTATTTCAAGACTTTAATCGAAGAATTTTAATCAGTACATGAGAGGTAAAGTAAAAATTGTCAATGGTCAATAGAAAATATGGTGTAAAGAAATTTCTGTCAATTGAAGAGAATAGCAAATAGACGAGATAGTTTGTTTCACACTATACCGATAAAAACGTTTTTCTGCTTTTAGCTCGGGCATTAAATTAGATCCAAGATTTATATTAAAATTAATTCTTGTCTTCCAAAATGTCACTATACCTACTCGTTGTTTTTTAGTTCACTTATAAGTGAAGTTGTTTAAAAGTCTAAAAATTGTATCACTTCGGAATAAATTTTTGGACTTTATGATCCATAAACGGATTGTTAAGTCAGCGACCTCACAACAGTAAAAAAATAAATTAACTGAACCCGACTTGAAGTCTTGAACCGAGTGAATCGCGTGATGTGTCGATATCTCGGTATTTATTACGATCGCATTGTTTGAACAAATATAATCAAATTCAAAATTAATATACTGAATAACGAATCGGGGCCAACCACGAAATATTTTTAAATCTCTATAAATGATAACTGACTCCAGTTAACCAGGTTACATTGGTGCAGCATAAAAATTCAGTATCTGGTGATCAATCGTTGAACTTGGGTTGAATAATTGGATCATACTAGTAGCGCCCTGCGGCTTCAATCGCCCTTAATATGTATAAAGAGAAAATTATTATTATTATTTAGATTTTTTCTTCAAAAAGTTAAATATTTTTAATTAAAACTTTGAATTCGATTTTGTGCACAACCACCTGACTGGCCTAACTTCCAGTGCATCTCAAGACTAAAAAATTGATATCCACTAAAACAGTGAACAAAAATTGAGATATTAATACACTATAGTGGACTTTTTTTGTTAACTTAATAATATTATAACAGATTTCACAGGCTTTTCAAAACAAACCTTTTTGCTGAATAACGCGGAGAAATATTTCCCGAAAAAAGATTTTTATCGTTCGTTATTATTCCATTATCTACTTCCAGCAAAAATAAACATTTAATTCAATATGTTCACACCAACGCTTTTCCTTTATGCATAGAGAAAATCAATTCTGTATGAATTCTGACGAATTACATTTACGACTTCCTATTTAGATATGCATTCTTGTTTTATTTACTAGAAACTAATGTAAAGCAAGACAGTATTTATCAATGAATCCTTCTTGTTTATTAGATGTATTTCCATGGCCAAATTTTACCTCAATCATGACCCAAAACTTAAGCAAGTTGTGTAGTTGACGGGTCCAATTTTCCCGATTTAAACCAGGATTTAATGTGGTAATTATTAATTAAGTTATTTACTATTTTAGAACTGACGAATGAATGAATGCACGAATGAAAAACTGACAAATGAATGAAGCAAGATAAGATTCCTTCATTACGTACATTCTTGCAATCACTTTTTAATATTCCAGTTAAATTTAGTTAAGGTCCAGTAAAATTACTTCAGCTGCTAGTATTAAAAAAAATTAAAATGTTGATAAGGGATTGTCGTTACGAATAAGAACCTCATACCTCTTATAATCTAAGCGAATGCAACAAGTTTTGTATTTAATATAGAATCATATAAAACCTGTTTCTGAATCAGTCTCCTCCATCATTAGCTCAGAAAATACACATAATGGATTATGTCCCTGAGATAAGCATGTAACTAAGAACTTCACAAATACGACGTGGTTATCTTTATAGCTGTAAGAGCCTTGGTTGTCTACAAAACAACGATGATGTCATTACCCTTAAGTGAGAATTACTATTAGTCTAGATATTTTGATTTTTTAATACTATTATTGTTACTTAGCTTTAGAAAGTTTGCCTTACTAACATTAAAATGCATATTATTTAACACCTATAAGAAGTGGCCAATCAAATGCATCGCTGTATAATTTGTAGTAATTTCTTTAAGTAATTCTCGCTTACAGTAGATAAAACTGATGTCTCAACAGACGTTCATAAACAATTGTTAGTTTCTTACACGAATGCGTTCTTCAAATTGACGTCAATCCCTGTTCTACGTTTGCTTAGAAATTATTGTATTATAGTAAATTGTTTGAATCAATACTATAATATGTCCGCATCCCACGACTTCCAAGTACTTAATACTGAGCGCTTCTTGAACTTACTACATATCTATATAACTTACTTATACACTAAAAATTAGTCTTACCCCAACGTAAGCCACTTATGCAAAACTTGAGAACACCATAAATATTACCGCATTCTAATGTAATTAAAATAGATAAAATTCGATACATTACACAATTCCGTCGACTGTAAACCGCATTAATCTGATATGCGTGTCGCTTGCGGGGCTTCGTTCGCGTGGCCGAAGCCCTAAGGGATTTGTGTTTATCCTATTTTCAAGAGGCATTCGTTGCGAGTGATAAGTCAAGGTTCTGTTTTCAAGGATATCTTCAAGGATGACGGTTCAGGTGACATTACATAACCGTTTGTGATACAGACGTAACATAGGCATGATAATTCTGATTGATTTAAGGTGGTGGAATTCTTTCGGCGCTCTAATATTTATACACTAAAGTCGTATATATAAATGAAAACTTTGACTATATAGAAATTGTTCTTGAATTTAACGACATTATGGTGTTTTCAACAAGCGTGACCGAGCATGGTCTGAAATTAATTACATGGATCAACAATATGCGTTATAACATTAGTCCAATGGGAGGTAAATTGCATCTCATACAATTGCACTCAGCAATGATCACGAGTAATTTTACGTAGCGGAACAACAAAGCCTTTATGCCTCACTGATCATGCACAACCATTCAACATTGTATTGTTATGAAGCATTAAAGTAATAAAAGATGGTCGTGACCGCAATTAGGAATTGAACCCCATAATGACATAATAAGCTGACGCTCAACAGACAGGATGTACCCATGAATGTGTCAAGAAAAATATTGTTATAACGTAAAATTTGTATTAAGGAGGGTTGAGGCCATAAAGCTAAATAGTAAAACAGCACTTATTGCTTTTGTATGTAGACGCCTTATTTTCACAATTTTGTCCAAATAACATTAAGGAAGTATGTGAAGTACTCGTACGCCATTTCTCATTTTATAATAAATGCTTAAAATTGCTAGCTAAAGAACCTTGAGCTTATATATTCTTGAGAATAAAACTAAAGAAATATAATCATTAGATGTGTACGGTAACAATTGTTTCTTATCAGCAAATGATGTAGTGACAATTTGTCACGGATATTGTAGCCGAGTGAAAAATGTATATTTCATATTTCTTTACAAAGAATTTACGGATGTATTTGTTCTCCAAATCAATAGGCGTAAAAATCATTCAGCCGTAATGGGTAAACATCAAGGTTCGTTGTCAATTTATTAAAGCCTAGATATTATTGAAGCAATTGCAGTACATCTCCGTATTTTAGCCATCTTAAATGTCATATGAAATTCATGTAATCTAAGCCAAGCAAAGGAAGGCCAAAGGTAAAGGCTGTATCAGTAAATAAGTATCATCAAATATGGAGTGTAATTTCGCGTTGCTCTTGAAATTTATACCGACCAAGCACTGAAGAATTTTTGATATATTGCTTTGGAAATTATTTTACGATGCCTGTACTTTCTGTGCATTATTAACTTAGCTTGAACTCTTAGTGGAAACCTTATAGATTAAAATATCGAAAAACGTAATGTTACCTACTTTCATGAAGTAATTCTATGGCCAAGACACCAACATTTACGCCAAAGTTACCATATTAGTCTTAGAAGATTTGTATTTGTGTTAACGAATCGTAATTCAGACAAACGCTGATTCCTTGATTTAATAATCTCGATGATTGAAAAAAGAAATAGTATAAAAAGCGATATGCGGTCAGAACTTTAGAATGAATTTAGGCATTCATCCAAATTCAATCAACTTACAAGTATTGCAGATTCTCGACATCAGCATCCCTTGCGCAGTATACCTCAACAGGAGAGTTAAACTTTATCAGCTTCAAATATTCATCGAAATATGTTCTTAGATAACCTTAGTATTACAGTCAAACATTATATTTATTATTGTCTATCCATGGGCATGATACAAAAATAGTTATGTTATTGTTTCTGTTAAATGTCCTTTAAATGACAGAAAGAAACAAGTGATAATTAACGCAACGCTAAGTTACGCAAGGTATCATTAGTAAAACTTTGTCATTTAACTAATGAGGTATGTTCACTTGTATTGGGTCAGAACAATTAATAATTCCTCTCATAACGGATGCACATTTATGGTCTATCCTAACGGTGGTGGGCTATTGTCTCTGAATGCTAATAATAGTCACATGTTAATAAAATAGTTTCAAATCACATTGTAGTGCAGAGCTGACTCAGTTTAGTTTATTTCTTGATGACAGTGTTTAATTTATTTTGATTAATAAACGATACACGCATTGAAATAATACTTTGTAAAGAAACTTAAATATTGAACGGTAAAATATGTTGTCCTAGTATAAACTCCGCTGCATCGGCATACCGCAACCAGAAACCTGTACGATGTAGAAGTTCTTGATACAAAGAGTCTATTTATATAGTTTAGGCATATTATAAAATTTGTTTCATTTTTTATCTCCTGACCCTATTCTGATTTCAATTGGATCAATGATATATGTTTTTAGCTTTACTTTCAACTAAGTATGTATGCAAACCTTGGAAGTAAATTATAATCTACTTGTAATTGTCATATTGAAGCCAAACTTATCAATTTGTAATTCGGATGAATATATTATATTTTGGTACCTTCAAGTTTATTTGTTAAGAATCGGAAATCATTGTCAAAAAAGATATATTTTTAATAACGAAAATATATTATTACTTTCGTACATTTCTTTATCTAGTCATCAGTACCACTCTACAGAAAGATATCAGATCAGACAATTAATTTTTTCTTTGTTATTTTTGTGAATTGTCTCCAATAAGATGCATCTAAGCATTTAATCTGATCAAATGTTTTATTGATCATTCTAAAAAAACATTAACAATGATTAACTCAAGGTTCCTAAAATATAAGTACAAAAGTATTAGATAAGCATTGACATAAAAACATTCGTGTGACTCAAAGCAACTACGGTTTTTAGTGTCCCATATTCACGATAATTGGATTAGCAAATAACTATACAATTTACGTAAGTATCTTCCTTTAATGCAACTAAATACAAAGACGCTTTATTGCTGTAGTTTAAAAGCAAAAAAAATATTTCTTCGGAATTAGAACAAAGACATACCGTTAAATTGAAAATCCAGCGTGAAGACGTATACTATTCCTTTACCAAGAAAACTTTACACACACCAAACAAACTTAACTTAACACAGTTTTGAAGTGAGAAAGAATCTGACACGACCACTTCGTCCACCGATCAAATACACACTGATGATCGGGCATGACTTCAAGTGTATGTATTAATAGTCCAAATGTTTATACAGAACATGATGCTGTTTGTATTGTGATAAAGTTTATATTTGTATGAACATAAATGCTTTAGTGTATAAGTTGGATTCTTGAAATCTTGAAACGAGTTTGCCTACGTCTTATATGCACGATTAGCTATGATGCGTCGGAGTTTGGTTCTTATACGAGTACATTTGGAGAAGTTTTCTGTTTGATGTAATTCATTTTCATTTTCTACAAATAAAGCTTTCATGAGTACTAAAGTTTGCAATAAAATTTTCGTATTTTCTTTCCAACAGAACTATGACCAGCCCCGCTATACAAGTATCCAAAGTTTTGTTGATATAAAGATACAGAAATTAATTGGTATACATATAGCTTTTCGTATCTTCTTTCTAGCGAAAGTAAAACCTAAGGTTCAATGATTAATGTACATTTATTTGCTTCACTTGTAACTAACAAATCATCCTTTACTTTGACCTATTTCTAATTGTCGCTTCGTAATGCGTGATATGTAGGTCGAATAACAATACTATATTTTTGTTCTAGTCGTATCTGATGATTTTTAAACATTACAAACGAATGTGTAAGCTCACTAAAACCTATATTTTAAGTATGTATCCAAATTTTTATTGTATTTTCTTGAGATATAAAATAATGATTGAATTCTGATTTTAATGAGACGCACATATTTATAGCACGAAACAAAAGATTAACAGATCATGCAATTGAAACATGCATTTAATACTTATGCGATTGTTAATATTCAAGTCCCATTTTCCTAATCATTAACCTAAATTTGTATAAATCATTAAACACTATATGAGCTCTGGCTATTGTAATTTAATATATGTATATTTTCTATACAGGATGTTTGGGGACTGCTCCCGAAAATGAAGACAGGCGATACTACTAATGACACCTCTGATGAAGGGCAGAAAAAATCGATTCTGGCAAAAAAAAGACAAATTTTAAAACTTTTTATTAGCATTTTTTACGCTAAATCTTGTAAGTACAGCTAAATGAAACGACAGTTTCCGAAAAAATACATTACTTTACTAAAGAAAGAACCAGCAATGAAGCATGATAACAAAAAATGCTGGACTAACATGATGCAGCGAATTAACGCTAATATTTTTTTTAAAAATTATGTTATTTTTTTAATCAGCATTTTATTCCGTACCTTCATCAAAGGTGTCATTAGTACCTGTCTTCGTTTTCGGGAGCAGTCCCCAAACATCTTGTGTGTATATATATGTACATATAATATTTTAAAAAGAATAAGTCCCTATTAATACATTATATGCATTTTTGTAAATAAGTTTTATGAATGTCATCATGAATGATCGAAGACTAAAAATATAAAACATTTAGCTTAAAAGCACAACTTATAATAAATGACTAACTAATAAACTTTTAATTTCAAAAGATGTTCGTGGTACCAAATATTTTAAGAACATTATATTTATAGTTTATACGTTTCAATACGTTGATTGAAAGGTTTGGTATATTTGTATCGACTAGTACTTATCTTAATAGGTCCATGAATCCCATCAAGTGATATACGCTAAATTAACTTTACAATAGCCATATCAGCAGACATGCGCAATGCCCATTCAACTCTTATGTGCATCGTGCAATGAATGGAGTTGTGAATCTAAAAATAGCCCAAGGGACATTAGCAGGGGCACCTCAATGGAACTACTCTCCCGAGGGCCGTCGAAATTAGGCCACTGTGTCAATTGTGACGTCAGAATGACGTTGAATGGACCCCGGAAACTGGGGCGGAGATCACAGCGCTTTATACATAATGTGGGGCAAAATGATTAAATTGCGCTACATGTTATGTATTTCCTTGACGACAAATGAAAAAGAGGTAAGGGTAAAAAGGGTTACATTAATGGTTACTGATCTGGTCAAAAAAAATGATATTTTTGAACGCAGGTTAGAATACGGTTTCATAGTTCTGCTTGTTATTATAGAATATATAATATTGTTATACGTAGAAAAATTTTATATTGTCCGACATAGTCTTAGCTAGTGACTTATACCAATCCAAAACTACCATTTTAACAACGAGATCTTGAGTGAAAAAGTTACACCATAACCAAATTAAAAGTAAGCGGTGTAAACCTTTGTGTAATGCATTTCTTAATATTAAAATTGAGATTTTAACTTTAATTAAGAACATAACGACATAAACTCAAAATGACCCTGAAGAGAATGATATTCAAATGAAATGGCATTGCAGATAAAAATCTCCTATATTAACGTAGGTATGTGCAATTACTTAATGCACTCGGTACTGCGTTGTTAAAAACCCATTATTTTTAATAACGCTTTTGCTTAGTAAAGTCTTAGTACTACGTACGTACATATCTTTATACAGAATGACATTATTATTCAAAAACACTTATAAAAATACGATAAACCTTAATAATGTTTTACCGCTAGTGAGATTTGCATTATTGACAAGCGCCCGAATTTCCTGGTTTGCATTGTGACCAATTAATATTATCTCATGCAAATGTTTTAAACATTAGTGCCAAGCTTTCGATGTCTACTTACAAGATATTTCAAAAATAATAACACATTGTCATTCATCGTACTGTGGGAAGGAAAACTTTACAGTTACGGTTGTTTTGAATAAAACAAAATAGAGGCGAATTAAGAACCTGCTTCTTTTCTTGAAATCAGTTTAAAATCAAATTGGAAGTTAACATTTCTTTTAGACCTATAAGTATCTAATAAAATTTAATCAAGAATAGCTTGTAGTCTTGGGAAGAATTTTTTCGGTTTAACAAAGAAAATAACGAGAAATGCGACTTAATACTCTTTTAATTAAATTCATTAAAAAATGCTTTCATCTTTTAATCGCTATAAGCAGATGATTATGGCGTTAGAACCAGCAAAACGTGAATTAAAAATTATTATTCACCAGAGTAGACATTTTTTATTTTCAATTTGGAGTTATTTTGCTATAAGTAGTTGTTGAATATGATTATTTAAATGAAAATATATCTTATGACGTTTTTAATACATAAAAAGACTTTAAACATTTTAATCTAAAATTTAAAAATGACACCTTTGCTCATTTATCTACTATTACATAATCTCTAAGATACCAAATAATTGGTAATAACAATTAAAAATTATTTACAATTTCAAATCCTCAACTTTTGAAATTTGGTTATATTGTTAGAGACAAACATTCTATTGAAATTGTGTTAAAACCGTTGAATTTAGGACCACCTGCGTGCCAAATCTTAAACAATGGAGTGTCTATCTTGACATCCATGGAACACTTGACAAAACTCCACTTTACATTATAAAGGCATTACAAACAAATTCTTGACAAAGTGAGGAGTACTTACTTCAATAGGTTAAGTAATTTCCATTGTCAGGCCGATACTGTTAAGTGACCCTGAGGGCATTGGGGCATACTTCAATTAAGTGCACAGGCTTTGGGATATAACATTTAACAATTAAGATGTCGTATTACATCTTAATTGTAGAATATCTTAACCAATCCTACTGCCATAGTACAGTTTGTTATTTCAATTCCACAAACAAATCTAAGAGGAAAATTTTGACCCACAATTGTGGTAGTCTTGTAAATACATAAGTATTTAAAAATTTAAAGACAATAGTAGAACTGTCGGCCTTTCTTATTTTTTTACATTATAGAACCCTTAATACTTATCAAGAGCTCAGAATGTATGGTATCTAATTGCTACAATATTGTCATTTAATAAGCCTACAAAAATAAATATTTTGGGCAGCATTTTTTATGAATTATTGTAAAAGCATGATAATATCACTGACATGGGTTATGACCACATTAACATAATATTTAGGTAAAATAATGTTAATTTTATTACTTAAAATTGAAAACTTTAAGTCCAAAACCTAGTAGATTACATAAGTTCATAAAATATTCCCATATTTTATAAAAAATATGTCAGCCATTTAAGTGTTTAAGCAGATATTCAATACATATTATCATGCGATTCCTTATGTAATTTTCTATACACATTGGAACCAAAAGAAATGCATTAAGTTGCATTATTGCAAATAGAATTATAGAGTAATAATAGATGTAAGATTTTTGTACTCTCTATTTAGCTGTAAAACTTAAATGAATGAATTTAAGCCACCAAATTTTAGAAATAACTAAGATTAAACAAAATACAGTCTTGAACTTCAGACAAATTTGAAATTATTATTTTAAAAAAATTACAAACAAATAGACAGGGCATTGTAATTGTATTGTGTCCTATTTACATATGTTACTTATTCTCATACAATTATTATTTTATCAAATTATAATATGTTATATATATATTATTAGAAACTAGACATTAATATTGTAATTATACAAGTTACAGCTTTTAAAACACAAAACTATATGCCGGTTGGCAATGACCTTCACTTAGAAATAATCAATAAGAATATTTTACTTACTGTTTCTACTCACGTATCAACTTTTCGTTAAGGAACACAATACAACACTAGTAGAGAGATTAATTGAGAATGAGTAAATAATACAATTTATTCAGTTTTATGTAAAAAAGTAACAAACTTTGTAAAAACATTGATTATTCGTTTTTGCCATGTTTTACTTTTACGCACAGATTAAATACAGATACGTTTATGTTACTTTTATGAAGTCTACGTCAAATGTTAACTGTCACATTCCATCGAATGTTATACTATGTACATAATTATTATACTTTATTCAGTGTTTTTATTAAACATTTTTATATTATTCACGACTGCAGATTAAAATATAAAGATGTGCACAGGTGTTTTTAATCCAACATTAAAAACACACAGGCCAAACAACGGTAATTTACAATATAAAAACATTTATTGTTTTATTTCATGATCACACGTTACAGAGGTTTAAACAATTAATAAAAAAAAACAGAAAATTACGAAATTGTCATCTTTATTTTATATTATTATAAATTTTAGAATATAACCGTTTGGAAAAAGCGTCATCTGTTAGAAGTATAGATTAAACCATTAAGAGTTTACTATGGTCGTTGATAAAAATTAAGTAGTTATATGACTTACTGACAGATAGCGCACACAAAGAAACTATAATTTTTAAAATGAGTACTAAAATATCATTGTTTTATTGTTTCTGATAACATATAATTTGGCTACATCAAATTTGCGGCTAGTGCAGAAAGTACCTGCAGTATACGTATGGTCATATAGCAGTTTGGAGGCGATGAATGATATTGCGAATATGCTGACAAAAAATAGGGCGCAAATGATAGGGCATAAAATAGGACCAAGTCGTCCAGCACGATTCGAGTGGAATGATCCGACTTCGGAATCGGTTTCACTATGTCCCTCAGAGTCCTTGGTCATGGCTAAAAAGGAAGCGTAGAATATAGATACGTAGTTTTCTTTTTAATTAGAAAAAAACTTTTGACTTCTTATATTTTGAAAACGTTTATATAATTAATTACTTCGGTTAAGCACCAATTCGGCGTTAGAAATCCACGAGATACACATATCAGATCAACGTAGGTTTATTTTGTAGTATATACTTTACCTTATTTATGGTTTTGGTCTTTTCAACGTGAAAATAATAAAATGTAATAAAATTTTAATAATACAATGTCATTTTACCATTAAATAATGTTGTTGAATTCAGATTTTTTCCTAGTTTATTTTAGTGTCATTGGAATGACATTGTTATATTTTTTTATCTAGAAGTAGTTTCTAGCAGAAATGCTCTTCAAGTTCGTAGTCCCCATTGATTCATTAAATAAGGTAAAATTACTATTTTTTTGTGTTTCAGTAAAGGTAACGCGGAAAATAATTATTTTTAACAGGGTATTAACATGGAGTTGGAATCACAAATTTAGAAGAATAGAGCTGAATTTTTCAGTTGCAATTTTTAATTGTTTACAACATTTCCTTTGATTACTAAACGTTTTTTAAAAACATCAAGATATGTCACTACTCAAAAATTAAAAGGCATGCTTATGTAATGTACCTATAGATCATTTTGATTCAAATTGATTTCAGGTATTATATTTTATCCTAATAATCTAAACAAGTCTGTATTTATTACACATAGAAGCGCAATATATTATCTTCGAAATGAAAGAACATTTGATTGTTTTGCTTGTTTCAATAGTAACAATTACTTTATTTATAAGTTTTATCTACTTAATACTTCAAGTGGATCCGGGTCTAAGGAATTTGCCAAACAAGGCTGTTCTTATGATGAAATATTATGCTCGAGAAGACGCCAATGTTGAATTGGTAAATCCTTTCTAATATTATTACTGTAAAATTATTTTTAATTAAAACGAGGTTACTTTATATTCGTCCGAACAGGATTAAAATTATAGCAAGTTGCGTACCGAATGGCTATATAATATAAGAGAAAAGTATTGGACAAGTACTAAAAATTGCGTTTCTGCCCTTAGTGTTACCAACAGCTCTGATAACTTAATTCTTGGATTCTTGTATTGTTTACTCACATTCAAAGTTTCATTTCGTTACGACCACAAAAAGTCATTTATTTTGTTTATACATATTTCCAAGATGTCTTTAAAATTTTTCTTGGTATGTTAATTACACACGAAACGTGTTGTTCAAGAGCTGTTTTGTTGAATTCAAAGTATTCTATGGAAAACAAGGAATCGAAATCTATTAGTGTTAGACACTAAACACACAACTTAGTACATAACCGACTTCACTTACGGGATTTTCCATAAAGGTGGTGCGAGCTTTGATTTCCTTTAAATGTGTAATAATAACCTGTTTACTCTTCAGAGGACCATTTAGTGAAAACTAATATTCACTATAATGGTTTAAAAGATTTTTATCGAGATTTATTGTAACTAATAAATTAATGAAATCTAGGAAGTCAATTTTAATTTTATAAGTTAAGATTGACGTATTAAAACGGATCTTTAAATAATATGCGCTGATACCGTAGCTTGGTATCTTAAACCTGACTTGATGATGAAGCTAGGAATGAGAGGTATAGCGTGTCTTTTATTTTATAAGTAGGTTTGTAATTGAATTTGTCCGAAATAATGTGCCCAAAATTTTTTATAACTTAACGCTCAATGTATACCATTTAATTTGTGATTAATAAATAATTGTAATGTTTTAGCCATCCGCAGATTTATATATAGAAGTGAATTATGATGGGTTGAATAGCAGCCTAGAGGAAATATAACAAGCCATAATAATTTTACGAAGAAAAGGAATAAGTTTTATGGGTAATTAATAAATATTTAGTTACAATATAAGTGTTTTTTGTGGAATATCAAAACAAATTTAATCTTTGATTATAAGTGCAGGCCGAAATCTCATAATTAACATACATAAATCATAACGAAAAATAGAAAGCTAAAGAGTAATAATATATAGTTTTCTTTTGTATATATTTTTACCTTTATCGCAATCTAATTATAAATTTAATGAATTTTGCTGAACATGCGACTATGACAGATTAAAAATTTTATAACCGAGCAAGGCTTCAAAATTCTAGATTTAAAAAAAACATTGACAATTACACTCAAAATATGGTCAAAACAAAATCTTCAATGTACCGATAGCTCATTATTATTATTTATATTACGACTATGCCTTTATATTTTTATTTTATATATTGCAAATAATGGGCAAACTCGGTCCTGTGTTCCTAATTGCAACCACTGCGATAATATTGCTTTCATTTGGCGCACTTTGTTTTTTAATGAAAACTGTTAATCCCAAACCAACGAAGGCTTCAGAAGATGCCAGAAAATATGGGCCAGTAAGTTTTATTTATTTAATGTAATGAGATATGTTGATAAATGATATTGATCGTGTCTAATCGTACGTATATCGAAATCATATTCACTTCGAACAACTAATTGAAGAATAATTGAAATTATATATAAATAAATCAATGAATTGATAAAATAAAGTCATTTTGAATTTATAATACTTCATATTACATTTCTATTTATTTGTAATTGAGCTTGCTAGGTGTATCCAATTATTATTAGTCAATTACTTTGATAACCGAAACTGCAATTTCTCATCAAATCTTTATATTTGTAATTGAAAAAGTATTAGTGAAAAACCTTTACCTTTCAGATAGATACATCATTCGCCAATGAATTTCTGTCAAGCGATAGTTTAGATTATGGACTAGAAAGAGTTTCAGAAAAAAACCATATTATTATGCTAAATGTTACGGAATACCCGTTCACCAGAAGTAATTTGCGTTCATTCTCATCTGGTGATACAATTTCTTCTGTGCAGACAGGTAATAAAACCGAAAACATAACAAACTGTAACATTCAAAACAATTCAACTATGAAAGAAGCTATTCCTTTGCCAGTCAAAGGTCAAAGGCGATCTATTAAAACGGAAGGCGATGTAAAGAACATCGCTTTTCCTAAGTCATTTGTTCTAAATATTGTAGATAATGAGGGAATTCCAAAACTAATAATTAAGGTAGGCTCAGAAAAATTTAATAAGAGAAGAAGTAGAAAGAGAAGTTTCAGTAACGCGCAAAATGATTTTTTTGTAAAAAAAAGAGAAAACAACGATGATTACAACAATAACATTGACTTATTAGTTAATGACTCTATTGTCTTAAATATAGTTGGTGAGTCAATTGACTTAGATGGTAATGATTTAGACAATGATGTTAATTCTATGTTCAAAACCAAGTTAGAAAACAGTATGAGTTCAAATAATTCTGCAAATTTCTTTACCAGTAATATTAAAAGTACGAGTGAATCAAATAGAGAAATATATAAAGAAATTAGTAGAAATCAATCAAAATATCTAGATTTATTAAAATTAGAGACAAACTTTACAAATAATATTTCCCAATTTGACATAAATGTTAATTATCTGGACACTACAGAAAATTATCCTGTAAATAATTCAACATTACTAGAAAGGGTATTTATTAAAAAGAATAGTACAGAGAATGATACCATTAAAGGAATGAGAATACAGAAGCTAAACAAGGTAAATAAATTGAAAAATGATCTTTTAATTGATTTATTACTTCGAGAGGAGACGTTGAAGAATGCTGTTATTCCTGAAAATGATTCAAATCCTGGAAAAAGAGAAACTACTCCTATAGAGACGTCTGTTACAAACAACGAACGATTGTTTACTAATATTAGTAACACTGAAATACCCTTTAGGAAAAAGGATTATTGACAATTGTGTGCCAAAATAGATAAATTGATAGAAACGTTTATGGACGACAAATTTTGTGATCAAAGTTACATTAATTACATACGTTTAAAATCACTCCTTGGTCTAAAACTGCTCACGCTTTGTTCAAAGTAAATTATTGCAGTTATTTTATCGGTATACTTCATCAAAGCTGACATAGTTGCAAGTTTCAACTTTACCATTAAAGGTTTTCGCACACATTAAGTCGTCTATGTTATAAATAGGATCTAATTCACGCCACTCCCAAATCCAATAAAACATAATGTTATCCAAATAGTTAATGCAGTTTTAGGGTTCACTTAATTATTTGAAAACTGTCAATCACCAGGCAATCAACTTTTTCTATTTCAGTTTGATCTAGGAATTATAACAAGATTTAAATAAGGAGACACATAATTTATGTGTGTTAAGTTATGAAATAGAAGTAGCCTGAATATATTTTTCTATACTAAAAATCTCATTTGATGTAAGTTGATGTGTTAGCTACAGAACGTTTTTTTAGTTAAGTAATGTTGTATTTATTTTAATTGTAAGCATTCGGTAAATCATCATAGACTAATGTTGATGATATCTGGCTATGTTATTTCTAGTCACGTGAGCTTGATCTTCACATGTCGACACATTAAGAATTTCACGTAAGCGAAGCCATGAGAATTGCATAGTACGAAGCTAAACAACATTTTAGCTTTAAAGACATCCATTTGTTTCAATATTTGCGTTGAACAATAAAGTCGATTTGAACAAAGCGAAGTTGATTAAAGTCAGAACAAAGTGAATGCCAGTGTGGTGCACTAAGTGAGAGAGCGTTCCCACGTGCCTCAGCCGGCCTGCCTTGGACGGCCTTGCCGATTTACTTTTGCTTATTACACTATGTACAACTAATATGAGTGCATCCTATCAGAAGTTATATGTCATATTTGGATTAATTAATACTCTTATTTGAAGTACAGATATATTTATTATCTGATGATATATTTCTAATCACTAGATATCATGTTGTAGAATAGAATTTAAAGAATTAAGGTTGCTAGACTAATAACAGGGTTTCGAATAAATATCAATTTTTCAGGAACACAACTTAGAAAATAATTATGTAACTGAAAAAGTATTAAACCACTATACTAAATACGGACTTGTTTAGATCATGGAGAGGGTGGATGGTGGACATAATAAAAAAAAATATTATTATTTTTTTAATAATTATTGTTTTTTTTATTATGTCCATCATCCACCTTCTCCGTGATCTTAACAAATCCATTTTATATATGTATGTATGTATATATATGGACTCCTAACAATTGTACAGAGGTTGACAAATTACCATTTATCATAAATTAAGTTAAGAACCATCTCCACACATCAGTATTCAAACAAAAAAAAATGTTCGAAACTGGTTCGTTCGCTTCAGAAACAGACAAACAGACATACACGTCAAACTTATAACAACTCTGTTTTTATGATGGGAGTTAAAAAGAATATTGGAGAATATCTAATGAAATTAAATTGTAGCTTTAGATTTGTATTAATTATATGCCCATTTTTCAGTCGCACAAGGTGTATGTATAGCAAGCATTGTAAAATGAGTGTTACGACCCCGTTTCTCAATTGAATACTTTTTGATCTTGTTAGTGTTGTGCGAGCAATATTAAAACTCCTTTGTATCTGTTTATTTTGATAATTTGCTACTCCATCTCCATTCTATGAGGCAATATGTAAACACTTTTAAAGATGTATTTTTCTGACACAATATTGCATATTTTATTTGCAACATATTTGTCCACTAACTATTAACATAGTCATTTATATGTTACGTGATAATTGATGAAGTTTTCATATTTTACCTAGAGTTTTAAATCAATTATTACAACAGAACATCATAGTGATTATCCTAAAGTTATATAAATTTTATTCTTGACTGTTGATATATTTCCAGGAAATGGAACGAAGTCCTATAATGTTTGAGGTGAATTAAAGTAGGATAATTTATAGATTTCTTCACATTTTTTAGAAAAATATTAAATTTTCAATTATTTTAAGTTGGAAATAGGTATATAAATGAGAAACATTGTTTTAACCTGGTCTTAATATTAAATATGCCTCCAGGGTATGAAGGTACTAGTACAGATACACATTTGCTTTTTAAATTTATATTCAAGTTTCTTATTTGACTGAGGTCCAAATTAGTCACACCAAAGTGGTCCAGTTGAAACCTCAGGGGCCCACGACAGACTCGCTAAGGGTGTACGTTGGCGTGACAAAGAAGTGCACAGGTGCAGGGATCTATAAAAATTGGCCTATTTTCCATAGTGTGAAGAACTAACAAAGTTGGCTTGACTAGTCTAGGGTTTAATTAAGAAACCAATCACATCTTCTCACAGTTTGCTTTCGAAAACTGTTAGATCTTATATTCACATTTTTTATTGAGTTTTGGTAAAATGGTAGTATTGAACCTACAGGTGGTCTACAGGAACCAGTAAAGATTTGAAAGGGATGTAAGAGAAACACAAGTTTGGGTATCTCTGGACTAAATATAACCTACAATTTAGAGATAGTCATGCTCGTCTGTCAATGTCTTTCATAGACATACTTTAATTCTAATTAACAACTCTAATATATCTTGATGCAATTTTATATTCAAATGTGGTAATATTTTCTTAGATTGCTATCGCGGCCTTTCGTTTCTCTTTCCAATTAATTCTAACCATCATCTATTGAGCAAGGAAACGCCCATTATCTTGAACTTTATTATTCAAGGTTTGTATAATTGAAAACAATAATTATCGTGTACAATATTTTTTACCATATTGCCGATTAATGCCGAGCTAGTTAAAAATCCTTCAGAGCATACTGTAATTTCGAGTTTTACATAAAATTAATATTGTCGTAGAGACTACATACGAAACTTATTTGAATAAAACTTTTGTCGTAAGTTAAAACGACATTTAAAATTTTGATTTTAATGTTATAAGCTAACAAAACTCTATAAAAAACATCAATCATTAATAATAATATTCATAATATAATACAAGTCTTCGCGGCTGTCAATACAAACGGTTATCTAACTAATAATAATATTCTTCACACCGCTTTTTTCTAACCTTTTGATGTTTTATTAGAAACTTTTTCAATTTTCCTCAAGGCGCCGACGCTTTTCAAAGAAATCTACATTAAAGGTGATTATTTTAAAAATAGCAAGAGACAGAACATTGAATAATAAGCGGATGTTATTATGGATGGGGAAATTGTCTAATGGCATTGAAAATCTACGTTTCAAATGTTGTTTGTGTTTATAGCGGGAAAATTATTGCAAAAAAAGGTTTATAAGTTAATTTTTACGCATCGAGTTAAAATATAAAATAATTATTATGGTAATTCTATATTTGGTATTGTGTAATTCTGGTATATATAGTTTATAACAATATTTATATTACGGTTTTGATTGTGTCTGAAATACTGAATTATAATAATATTCTCAACTGAAATCTATGTAGATTACATACTTGCAAAGCTTCATTTACATAGTACATTTAATAGATTAAATTTGATTAAATTGTGTATTAGCTAGTACTATATTACCAAGAATTTTACATTTTATTGAACAGATTATTTTAATTGAAAACCTGTCTAATATGGCGTTAAGGAAATATAAAACCTTATTAGGTAATTATTTACTTTTTAAAATCACATTTATTTCTCCAATCGCGAATAGGCATTCATGTAATTTTTCTGAATTTAGGAAACAAACAGCGTTTACGATTTTGTCATTACTCGCGTAACTAGTAATTATGAATTACAATATTCTAATAGCTATTATGTAAGTAGATAAAGTGAATCAGTAATTATTCGCATGCATAGATTCTCGGCGCAAACATTTTAACAGAGATTCAGCCCACATAACTTCACATGTTACGTTATAAGTTTAACCTCTCGATAAGGAATGTCACTGTCAAATAAGAACGGATTACACCATTTTACGTTTAATTTCTATTAACTTCAGAGAAAAATTAAAATTTTGTTTGGGCATGTCGAGTTGCCGACACTTGTAATAAGAAACAGGTCAACAGCGCATTGTATATAATAAATAGAAGGATTCTTATATCTGTATAAGGTAAAATTGTCCTTTTTGAATCGCTTTATTGATTGCCCATCCCAAGATTAATTCCAAAGATAAGGCGTTCGGTGGTTCCAAATTGTAGAAGATTTCGTTTTGGTTGGTGGAAGAGACCATAAAATTACCGACATTATAAGTATTTTGTTTTATAAGGGAGATGAAATTTTAAGCACTTCACCAAATTAATTAACTTTAACTTTGTGGTAACTACATTATTTCATTTTTGTAACGGAAGTATATCCGTTGCAAGTAGTATACATATTGTACAATTAAAGCGAAATCGGGCATACTAGAATGTTTTTAAAAATAATAAAACTGTGTGGCATTGAACTCAATAATCAAATATAAAATTTTCTGATTATTTTCTTATTAACAATGGTATTTTTGTGAGGAGTATTTAAATATCTATAGTATCTACATTTCCTTAACCATATGATTTTTAAAGTGATTATAATTTTACCTTTTTCATTCCTTCTTTTATGTTTGTAGCGGGTTTTTATTATGTTATTATACATATAAATAAATTGTAACATTAGTCAATCTAATTCTAAACTAATAGCCTTATCGAAAATAAATTGTGGTTTATGAAACAGGCCCTAAGCTTCCAATTGATACCTAGATTAATAATCTCATTAATGGTCAAGATATGTCGATATCGCGTCATTTCACTCCGGTCAGGTGTCAGTCATTGTACTTGCATTTTGTTATTGTTTCTTTACGATTACTGCATACTCGTTACAGCACGTGGTGTTTGCCACAGTTGTATCTAACGGTTGGTTCAAAGGTAAAGAGCTTCATCGTTTTTGTCGATTCAGTTACTATAAAGGATAAAAAGTCCCAAGTTTCTTTAATCTGTTTCGTTTCCTTTTTGGATAATTATTTCTAAGTAAAATATGGTTAGAAGAAATATCTAAATATGGTTCTTAAACCACGTTTTATAAATGGAACAGTCGTAAAATAATAAAAACGAAGTTTTCATAGAGAGAAGATTAATAGTCGAAAGCTAATCATTAATTAATTAGTGGCATTTGGTCGATGTTATCTCTCACATTAATTGGGCCCACGTCTATTGATGATTAACTAAAAGCTTTCACTACCTGTAAAAATCTAACAAGAAGTTTTTGGAAGTTCATGTTGTTAAACATTCTATTAAATTACATACCTAGAATCCGTTTTAAAACTTTTTATATAGTCTTTCAATAAAACTATTTTATTTCTATTTGAGGTAGCGAATAGAATTATACTGAATAGGCTTAGTGGATTTAATTAAGAACAGAGATGTCTAACATCACCCTAAAGATTACAATAAATATCACAATTATAAGATATATTATATATAAAATAGTTTTTATCTGTTTTTACATTAATTTTACCATAAATCTAATTTAATTGAAGTATTTTTTATTCATGCCTTTCTAAATACCTCTACTTGTAAAAGTTACAGCCCCCAAACCACTAACGATTGTTAGACCTACTGTTTATATTATGTACTGTGGCACTATCAGTCCTCGTGTTGTTATCTGTGTTAAGTTGACAAAGTTTTGTGGCAAAAGGTCGAATGTGCATGTTGACAACGGATTGTTATTAATGAATGTGACTGATGTACCCCAATTATGTCGTGTAATAATATAATAATGTTATTCTGTGTTTAATTATTTCTTACTAAGTTATAAATAACATCAGTAGAACTGCTAATTTGATTCTTATTTGTTCTAACTTTTCCGATTAAAGATAATGCTATTTTTCGTCTGAAGAATTCTTAAGAGATGTACTTAATATGGACAATATAGCAAAATAGCGGCTACATGTGTAATTGGTAACTGCTTTATATCAGATAGAACAAACACTCGCAAATATAAATTGCTTCGTATTTTTTACTATGCGGCAATTGAATTAAGAACACGAAACTCCTTCCTCTTATACATACAAATAAAATTGTAGTGTCTGTTTGTTACATCAAAATCACATCATTTTTATAAAGTGGGCATACACCTAAAGTATAACAAACTCAATTTATAAAAGTTTTCTCTATCTATATCTGTTATCCACGCTTCAATACGGCTTGACTGATTTTGTCGAGAAAATTCTGACTGTAAAAATTTTACTGAATATATAATTTCCGAACCTATTATTTTAAGCCCGACCAAACTAGAAAGATATCATAGCTTTGACGTATCTGTCTGTACGTCTTTTTGGCTATGTATGTAACGATAACTCCTAAATTAATAAGCCGATTTTGATAGAGCTTATTTTGTTTGAAAGATTTTAAGGTATAATCGAGATGGTTCTCAACTACACTTTTTTATTTCGAAGGATAACGTAAAAGATATTCTTCTTAATCATATATACACAAAAATATAAACATTACCAGATAAGTGGCATTTAAAAATATCACATCTGCGTCTACTTTTGTAATGGAAGCAATTCTATGAATTATTTCCGGCGTTACCGAAATATTTTCTAGAATATGCGGTCATGTCTAAAACGAACATTGAACCTGAACTGAAAAACAAACTTAAGTTATGGAATAAATGTCCTACATTTACAGAATAACATTTATTTACGGTTACACAGAACACGAGATAAATAGGAGGTAATTATAGTGCATATATTTTGAAACAAATGTGGACAAAACTCATATAGCCCTTTTTACCACCTCTAAGAGCAACTGCAGTATTCAATTAATTTAATATGGTTAAATAAATGTGTTTTTGAGTCACGCATGGGTACAGTGGTGATTATAATATAATATATAAACATGATGGGTCTTGGATTCTATTCCCTTTCAGTGAATAGAAGCATATAATCATTAAAGTAATCTCAGTTTTTTTATTAGTGGTAGTTTTCCAACTACTCTAAACTTTAAATCCTAAATTTAAGATATTTTTTTTAAATCCCAATGAATGTACGTAAAAAATATAACTATTGGATACTATATTTACAAAAATGGTTTAAACAAGCATTTGAAACAGGCTAACGAAATCTTTATACATCGTGTTCAAAAATTTTGTGTCGTTTGTTTGTAGAGCGTTCATTGTAAGCCTTCTCATAGTACCTTTTCAGTTGCATTTGGAATTTTAAGGGAAGAAATTATTTTTGAACATTTGCTCAATACGATAAATTGACAAAATAATTTGATAGCGTGCCTCGGATTTGGTCAATAGATTTTAAAATAAAACTAAATAGATCAATAGATAATTAATAATCTAAAAACTCATTTGAAATCTTATTTTAGAAATGTGGATCTTGACTTCGGTAAATTCCTAGACATCCGTTAGATCCTGATACGTTCATGAATTCGAACAGACCAAACTAACTTTTGTTAGTTACTAATTTATGACTGACGATAATACTGTATTTTCCGTCGTCACACATGATAGCAGTATAAGTGCTTAGAACCCTCTGTATAAACGTCATTTTCTATAGATTAATGTGGCAAGTAAAAACAGGTAATTAGCGCTTGAAGTTTTAGTTAGTATAACGCCGCAACTGTTGTAATTATTAAGAAATTAATTTTAAATTTTTATATGTAACAGATACTCTATTCATTTCATTGGTTTTTTTAAATTAATTTATTGTATCTTATTAATTTTGTTTCGACTTTTATATATTTCTGACAATTTTTATCGGGTTATACGTTTAATTTTTTTCAGTTTATTGATTCATAATGTTGTGGACTTATAGTGAGCAAAGCCGAAATAAAAACTAGTAAATTATGATAATTAATAATGAAATATAAGTGTAGTAAATTTATGCAGAGAAAAGGTCAGTCATCCACGTAGAATTTTGACTATTAATAACATGAAGAAAAATAGTTAATAATTAGTTTTTAATATATTTAATTGGCCAACTTGATATCCTGTTAAGGAAATATAATGACCTACTCATATGATTCTAATGAGTGAGGGCGTGGAGATTAGTAGAATTAATTTGTATAAAATCGTACTGACTAACCTGGTAGTCCGAATTGAACCTTTCAAAAATGGCTGAGTAAGTAACAGTTTTAAAAGACATAGTTAAAAGAATATTTAATTTATCTAATTTTATCGAAATAAAAGTTTGTACCTAACATTTGTAACATTTATTTGAATTTTAGGTGATACAATAATTTGGTATTAAGGAGCTGATCGGATACTCCAAGGTGCAAAGCATATTTTTTATTAAGAAACTAGTTAGATATTATTTTGTGGAATTGAAGGTTCCAGCTTATAAATGTTATCGGTAGAATGCGTTAGTGATATGTAGCGAAATGAATTGTATCTAGAGCACACCGTTAGTTAGGATACATGTATATTTAAACGGTTCACGAAAACGATTCGAATGTTGACGTCGTTTATCGTGCTATAGATCATAAGACTAGTAAACAACTCTGGCATCGGTCACGTGGAATCGGCTACGGGCAAAATTACTATTATATGTAATTGGACAATGGGTTTGCTAATATCTCGCACGGAGATGTTTAATATGGCGGTAATGTGGTATTCAACTTCATGGTGATCCATCGATCCCATAAAAATTAATCGCTTTGATTTCGTGTTTCAAACGACAGGAACAGCGCAATATTTTTGTCTGAAAAAAAAGAAGTTAAAAAAATATGCCTAATAATATGAGGGCGTGCGAACAAAATTTAATGCATCGATCTATAAAAAATGGTATTCTAAAAAGATTATTTAATTTCATTAAAAGACATATATAGATAAAATGATTAATCGATTAAATTAATAAAATCTACGAGTAACTTTAAACTGAATTATGGTCCTCTTTACTGGGAGAAATTTATTCTAATTATACGAAAAATGAATTACGAGTTAAGTACACAGACTTTTCATACAAAATATCTAATAATTATTTACCATATTACTTGTATTGCATGTGTGAACAACAGACGCGACCAACAACTTCGTTTTATAATTTCAGTATTTAGAAATCGTGTACGTTAATTTAAATTAAGCGCGCGCTAAAATCTTAATCAGTTTCAACATAACAACTTTTACCTTTGAGGTTTACTATCAAACCGCTAATAGTTTGCTATAAACCTTCACGATATAGTGCTACCCTAGGGCTTCACGTGTTTAATTTCGATATAAAATTCCATTAAAAAAACAATTAAAAACTAATCGATCGACATCAGTCAAACAGTTTGGTTGTTTTGATTGATCACTAATTATTTTATGTACATTTCTGCTAGAATTAAGGACATATTATTAACTAAGATAAATTAATGCCGACTCTAATTGAAGTTAGACGTAAGCTGTAGTTAATAATTGAAATGCAGTTATTAAAGTTTTATTTTTCAAATATGGAACTGCAACGGTTTGCAAAACTAGTTGGCATTAGGGAGCACGTGATTTCTCCGTTACTTAAAGCATTAAATATTTTACAATATATGTTAGATATCGAACGCATTTTTTGTCCATTTACACAGCAAGTGGAGTGCAAGGTGCTTACTTATGTGTCGTTTAATGCGTGTTACATGAAAACAACTATATTGTTTTTTTTTCAGTTTCAAGAGATACAACACTAAAAACAGAAAAAAATTATTAATTTTGCATGGAATGCCTATAAATCAAATTTCCTTATCTACTGAAAATGGCGTGAGAAAGCAAACAAACTGAATTTTCAAATGCCCTTGACATTCATTACATCGTAGTCCCGACGCCTTCTTTCATCTGTTAGTAGGTATAGTATTGTTCTAACAATTACATTTGATGATACAATTAGATAAGCGGACCTGTGTTAAAGTACTAAATTATGTAAGCCGATTTTTATAACACTACGCGTTCAAATTGTCTGATTCGTAATTTTTCCGTGTTATCTATAGAATTGTATGCAGTTCTACAGAATTGTTCTAATATAATTTCTATTAAAATAAAAGGTGGTGTTTGTACTGAATTTAGGTATTATATTAATTATTATATAAGAGACAGTTATGGGCCACTTATAGGGTAATTGTGTTATTTATATCAGGATCTAGTATTGGTATTCTTTAGTGGGCGCTCTTTATATGCTCTAAGCAATGCATGTTTTTAATTTCCGTCTCATAAACACTTAATTTATATATTAATATAATACATAGGTTCCTTTATCTACAGCCGTTCGTTATGTATATCATTCAAAAGATAATTCCTTACAAACTTATCAATCTAAAACGTTATGAATGAACATACAGAATATATCACGTGCATTGTAAATGCGCTTGTCTATTCTTACACAGTTTAATAAATTATAATAAATAATAATTACTGATTTAATACCGACCCGCACACTTCTTGTAGTTCAAACAGATATACAGGGTGTTTGAGGACTGCTCCTGAAGACGAAAAGGGATGATAGTAATTATGACAACTTTTGACGATGGGACGGAAAAAAATTCGATCCTGACTATAAAAAAAATGTGTATGGATATTGTACTGAAAAGATCGAATTAAAAACTTAGCTCGTCGTCTTCGCAAAGCAAATTTTTCACTAATCACAACATGACGTAAATCCATATGTAGGCTTACGTAAATGTTTTCTCTAAAACCACCGACAAAGTTAAAGCGGATTTTTCCTTTATTCTGATAAGTTGTTTATCTCAAAGTGAATATTTTTAGAAGTAATTAATAAATCATATAACAACTTTTGATCTGGTAATCACGTTCATTAGATTAATATGATACCTACTCATGTTTAACACAGATAAAAGTGTGAGGATCACGTGATGACCTGTGATATTTGAGCAAAGAATACATATCTGTACCTATTGTCAACCCATATATTTTTGTGTTCCAAAATCATACATTTTTCCACACGACTTTCTATGTAGGCCGCTACAAAACTGTTATCATATCTTAATCTTTAAAAGTGATACTTTATTATGTGCATAAGATGTAGACTCGATAATATGTAATATCTTAATATGGTTTGTTAAACTGTGAGCTAATTTGCTAATTACTGTCTTACGAGTGTTATAATATCGACAAAAGTATTGCTGATATGAATTTAATATCATTAGGATGAGGATAGAAAAGAAACACACAAATTCACTGTTTATCACTTTTTTATAATTTATTTTCACAACATTTTTATTTAATTTTCTGTAAAATTTACAATATCTTAAAACTCTTCACAAATATAAAGATTATGTAACCCAACAACAGCGATTCCACGCCTCTTGTTCACGAAACACGAAACAGGCAACTTGGAAGAGAAAAATAATAATAATTATACGTGTAAATATTTTTCGGTATTTCAGTTCTAGAGTGTAAACAAATCTTACATAAATCCATTCGTATTTAATGTGACTCTAAGATATATTAAGCTGATCTTAATTACATAATTAAATCGAAAAGATCCAATATATATATCTTCCAATCAATATTTTCTTTTATATTAACAGCACACCTGCTTTTCCACATTTAAACTTTGGATTTACCATGAAGAAAACCTTAGTACGTTTCCATTCTTTAAGACTTTTTTTACTCTATTGAACTGAAAGATCGATTTTTAACCTATAATAAGCTTATACAAAGGTTTTATGTTCTAGCTTCTAATCTAGAGAGTCTGAGACCGCGGCTCCGCTTGTAACATATGAGCGGCCGCGACCCTACGCCACTCCGTTAGTTCGACATTGCAGTTAGGGCGGCGACAGGTGATCGACTAGTTTAATTGCGGGTAAGTCCGACAATAACGCTTTTAATCTTATGGAATTCACCTAGTCTTATAACGCTAGATAGGTACTCATTCTATTAGTAACTTTAAACAAAAATAATAATTCATTTAAACTTTTGCCATATTCTTTTAACATTTGTTATGTTTTACAAAAATGCAGTCTCGTAAACAACTAAATTACATAGTTATATCGTGTTTTGACAATATTTGGCAAATAAGTTGATTCATAAAACGTTTTCGCATTTAGTTGCATACATAGACAAATTATTATTGAATAAAAATATTAACTATTTTCGTGATCATTCGATCAAAGATGAACGAGATGATTTAAACGGATGCGGAACTTTTAAAAGTTACATGTTATACATTATAGTTTAATACGTGTAATGTTTTTTGATAACTTTAGATAAGTAAGGAAAAAGCTTCAATTTTATCGTACCTATCTATGCTTTATTAATTAATCTAAATACAAGAGATATGGACTTATTTTCGTCAAAATTATCTTTTATCATATCGCAAAAATAATTTTTAGGTCGCAATTATTTACTGTAATATCGAACTATTATGACTTAGTACTCAAGAATTTTCGAAGTAATGTTTTTTACGTTTGTGTGCCTCTTTATTAACAACCTAGGTACCGAAAACAATAATTTCTTTGTTTTGTTCTTTTATTTATACAACAAGGAAATAATTGTAATAATCATTATGACAATTGGCATCCGATGTTATGCAAAACAATTATCAAAAATAGGACGATTAAATAAAAGACACACAAACGTTATTCAGGGCTAAAGTAATAGAATTATAAAATTAAACATTAAAAATAAGGCTAGCTGACAACTGATGGTAACTATAGAAAAATAAAACCCTAAAACTACATCATGTCTCTCAGTTTTACTTGTAAATAGAATAATTACATCTAGACCGTTATGGAAGCAATTGTTACAGAAGTGTAGATAAAGGAAAATCCTTTATAAGCAAACAAGCAGACACCTTTCTGTTTCAGAATACTTAATAAAATATTTTGATTTCGATATTTTTTAAAAGACTTCTTTTTGTAAAAAATGAATTTAAAACAATTTTTTTGTATACTTAGAGCCAATATCTTTCGCTGTTATAATTTTAATAAAGGACAAAAGGTCAACGAAAACAATCATATAAATGCTAATTTGGCTAAAGGTCAATCATTTAATTTATAATCTACTTTTTTATTAAGTATTCCATGAATACTAAAATTTCCCGTATAAAGTCACACCAGGAGGTAGTTTTAAGAAAAAGATTATGCCAATAGCTGAGCTATGTTATAATAATAACAATCACAGATGTACGAATCTAATCACTCAATTAATAAGTCAAAATCTGATCTGAACTCCAGATAATTTATGCGACAGTTACACATTGAGGTATGTATACAATTGTGTATTAATTGAATAATTAGATGCTATAATAAAAAAAACGAACAATAACACAGATGATTTAAAAATATCCGTCAAAAAGATCACAAATCACAAACTGAGACGCCTGTATCGAGCGTGGGCCGTAAACACATCTGAGCACATACATTGTCCTTTTAGTGTCTAAGAGTAGTCGTGGCTTTCTTAACTTCGCATCTGACAAATCGAAAGTTTTATCTACGACCACTCTTACCTCTACTCTTTCAATGTAATCCAGGCGTAATTACTAGTGATAATAATCTTAATAAAATGGATTATAGTTAAATTTTTCGTTAGCTACTTTATATTAGTTTACTAAGTACTTGATGTTCGTGGAACTATACTTTAGAACTAGAAACACATTTTAAAAAGTTGCACTGCGTTCTATTCATACGTTTCTTTTAATTCTGATTATGTTTAAACAATATTATAGCGATTAATTTAACGTAGCTACTGTTTATAACCTATATGTCTATGGTCTATAATCTATGGTACATATATTATATATTAACAACGGAAGCTTTAAGAAACGATATGATAAGAGCGCAGTTACAATGTAGAAAAGACATACGAAGCGAAGAATACAAACAGAAGTATTTAGCCAAACCAACTTTCCCACATGTATGTGTCGTTAAAAATGAGATCTTAAATTTTGGTTCAATAGTGAGCAAGATAGAAAAATTCGTTCATAAAATCGTTCATTGTTCCAAAGTTTCTTAAAGATAAACAGATTGTACTCGAGTACTCCAGATTTACTAGGAAAACTTAAGAATTAATCGATTCTATATGTATACATATAACTTTGCGTTGGCAACTATATAACACATGCACGATTTGGCCGGACACTGTTGACACCGTTCGTATAACTATTAAATACAACAATAATATATCTTCATCGAATTTAACTACATAATAATGTAAGTATAATCATAGACAACATTAATTCTACAACAATTAAATCACAATTTCGCATATCGACTACAGTTTTATTGAGACGAATAAAAATAATAAAAAAAAACATGTTTCTAAGTACTCTGTTACATGACGTCACTACTTGTAAATGTTCTTAAAATATTTAAAAATGGTGATATAATATGTCAAGATTATCGTAATATTGTACATGGCTTAGTGTACTGTTTTTTTCGCATTTTTTTTCTTTTTATTTTGGTATTTTTGCTAAACCATATACAATATTAGTGCGACTACGATAGAAGTGTATACATAATTTTTAGATTAATAAATATTTAATAAAATAGGTCATTTATCTCACGAGGAACGAACCGTTTCTTTGACCTTTACAAAGTAGTCATCAAGATTCAACTCAGTTTATGCCTAACTCCGCGTCTCTATGCTTTTTAACACTCTATGTCTAAATTTAGTTAATGTCTTTTGTCGCGTTTCAGGGCCAGTTGGTCAGGGCTGGACTTTGTGAATGACTAGGTAAACCATCTCACGTATATATAACAGTATTTTATTATCATCGGGTATATTTTGGTTTGATTGTTTTCAAAATCTAAATGCATCAGATGATTCTTACTTTAACCTTTTCAAGTTAGATGGTTTAACTACGGAATATTTGGTTATGTTAATGAGATGAGTAATGATATTTTTTCTAATATTTAAATCATTTTCTCGGTCTTTTTGAAGAGAGACATGCCTTTATATTATGAGAGACGATCTATACATAAAAGCTTAAAAATAACTAACTAGTCTTTTAATAGGCCATCGGCGTTCATAGGCCAGAGACCATCGACTCGAGCGCACACTGGTCGTAGATGGTGTCGTGATCAGTAATTCATGTACTGCTAACATATTAAATGATCAACACGAAAGGAGTACTACAAAAATTACCTCATTCCTCGACGAGCCGGTCACTATCGGTCCTAGTTCTAGAGATAATTTGGAATAAAATTGGCGAATGAATGTCGCGTCAGGAGTCGTCATGGTAGGATGGACGACAAGCCCGTCACAAATTGACATGAATTGATCCGTAGAGTGAGCAACAGCGAATTGACGCAGAGTAAAACCGCGTTGGTTCAAGCGAATCTCACTTTATATACATAGCGTATCATACATATACATATTATTATATACATTTGGCACTAAATTCATCGTCGGTCGGGCGCACGCTTCAGGGTCACGCCGGGCAAAGCTGGGGCCGGCAACAGTCGCAGCAGGCCGGGCACGGTGTACACGCGGCGCACGCCGCGCAGACGCACACGTAGTACTGCGGCGCCGGCATCACAGGCATCGACACGGCCATGGGCGGCACGAGCATGGGGGCGCGTGCGCACAGCTCGCGGCACGCCAGCGCCTCGATGAGCGCTAGAGTCTGCCGCCGCTCGTGCCCCATCAGGCATACGGTAGACTCGCGCACCACGCCATGCAGCAGCGTTAGGTACCTGCAAACAGCGCGTTCTCTTACATCGACATACTGATTACGTAATCTAATATATAAAATTCTCGTGTCACAATGTTCGTTCCCATACTCCTCCGAAACGGCTCGACTGATTTTTATGAAATTTCATACGCATATTCAGCAGGTCTGAGAATCAGACAACATCTATTTTTTATTCCCCTACGTGATAGGGGTTGTTCACCCTTAATTGTTTTTTAAATTTTTGGATGAAACTTTTTGTTTTTTTATTTTTATGATACAGCATATAAAAATACATACAACCTCCAATTTTCACCTCTCTACAGTCAACACCTATTTTTATGTGGCAAAACGACGTTTGCGGGGTCAGCTAGTTATTTCTAAAATTATTCGACTTTTTAATCATATGTCCGCATCAAGGAAATATGTAAATTCCAATAGCTAACAATTAGGC
>JAOSYY010000013.1:541136-552374 GCA_025727935.1 Hebomoia glaucippe | reverse complement strand
AGTGATCACGTCATAATTATTACATATAAGGTCTATGTATTCAATATTATATAGATCATTAGGAAATATAGACAGTACAATCGGAATGTCAATTGTGCTTCACAACCTTCTGGTCCACGAATATGTTTCGTGATCTGGTCGGACAATACTTCGATGTGCATACCATATCTTAAATACTTAAAATTATTTTGAAATATTTCAAGATAAAATAAATAGATCGACATTACATCTGATGTAATTGAAATTATCGAGTGAGTAGAAATCCATTCTCATAAAAGAGTAAGTGTAATTTCGCCTTCTAAATGGTTGATCACGGGATTAGCGAATACCATTAGAAATACGTCAGCAAGTCGAATACGAAAAATATTTGCATATTTTGTTTTGTTTCAAGTGGAATATATTATTTTCGTTTCCTAACTACGCATATTATTCCACCGAAATACTTAATTATTGCCAGCGATAAATACTTTCATAAAAAATTATTAAGCCCACTGATAACTTGATAAAAATGATAAAGCACTTTCTTTTCAATGTTTATTTTGCACTTCTGACAACATTCTCGAATCATTTATATTTTGATATCGCTAAATGATAAAAAAATTCAAGGTTTCTTTAGTATACTAAATAATCGTTGTTGATTCTTGATATTCTAAATTATATTTAGTTATAGATAAATAAATAAATAATACTATATAAAACGGAGGGATATAGTTGTATATGTTTAATTCAATAAATCAATCAAAATTTTACCAATTAGTGTATAAACTGAATAAAAAATAATTGAACAATATTAATTTCCTCCGTATTAATTTATTTTTAATTGTTTGTATGTGCTCTTTATTTTCCAATAATTAATATAACTATAGTTTTAATTAAGTAGAATTAAAAGTATTATTTGATAACGTTGTAATCTCAAAACAAGTCACTATCATGGGTCGAGCCACAGTTCCAAAATGTACATAGAAGGTGTGACAAGGGCGAAAACGTGATACTTAGATAAAAAATCATAATTAACAATTATTATAAACAGATTGTGCAGATAATGCAAATTTAAAACAATATTGTTCTAAATTAAAATCGTACGATGCCTTTTCGGTTTTTACAGATTACATCATTCATTACCATACCGGACAGATGAAATATCATTATTTTTTTAATATAACTGAGACTCAATCTTTTTGTGATACAAACAAAGGTCAAATTCCTCTGATAATTTACTGACATGTGTATATCAGCTTGATTATCACAGTAGCGATAATTTAGATTTTTAAACGCATTCGCATCTGTATCTTATTGTTACGTTATTTTATTTACATTGAGAATTTTTCTTTCACCTTGACCAAAATAGTCATGATAAGTGTATTAATTGTGCGTTCAGAACCAATTTATCTTAAAAGTTATAAGAACGAATATCTGTTTAAAAAAAGAAATTTCTTTTTATTTGGCTTGCTAAGGTTGATTGTACTAAGTATGTTACTTGAAAGTATTAAATGATATTAACTATAAACATTTACGGAGAATCCTAATAAACTTGTACTTGAAATGTCCAAGCAATTTATAGACGGCCATGTGCCAACGGTTGCCACACAGCTCTGCTATCAGTTTAGTATGCAGTAAGGGTTTGCACCGAAATCTTTCCTTTATTAATATGCTACTACGCTGCCCTCAGCCCTACATGTTAAAGGCATTATTGTATCTACAACACATTTAAATTCGTGATCTACATCACAGATACTATAATCTATAGATGAAGTTCCTTTAGCTGTCGTGTATTTCTCTGCTGACAACCTCGTCATTTGGATGTTTAGAAGTCTTTGAGCAGGTTGTTTAATAAAATACACCTGAATTAAGCGTCTAATAAGTGGAAGATATTAATATTATGTAACCGGATTAATATGAAGACGATAAAAAATAGTTCATAAATAAAAGTATGTACTTCGTGAATAAAGTTTACAATTAGCTAGTATTTACCATATATTTTGTATCTTATAAAATGCAGTCTATTAAATTAATGGATCAAACTATATCTTACAATTATAATAATATTTAATCAGCCAATAATTAATTCCCCACTTGAATAACAAAATGTCTGCGTTCGCCTATAAAAAGTACATGTATTTACGTCAATGTATACTTACATACTTATGATTAAGTAAATCAAATTAAAAATTAAAAGTAATTTCCACGCGGAAATATGTTAATTATGACATATGTGAAAACTTATATCTACATTTCTACATAATTGTATTTGTGGATATAGCAACTCAGAATAAATAGAATTTAATAGGACACCTGCATTATTAAATGATAATAAAATGCATAATGATAAAGTAAGGCGTTTGATTTATTAATATCTCGAGATAATATGTTTATTTATCCATAGCTGGAGTTTTAAATCAACATATATTATTCTCAACAATGTTACAACGACATCTGTGTTTATAACTACATTGTTGAGTCACATCGATATAAAATAAATGCATGGTTTAATAATCGTAAATAATAAAATAAAAGTCAAAAATCTAAAACCATTTATTTTTACCTTAGTGAATGTTAAGTAGACAAAAAAGGTTTCATATCAAATTATCCTCACTAGAAAACCGTATCTATGCAAAACTGGATCATTCTATATACTTGACTCATATATAGATCGTATTTGTTTTGACCTAGATATGACTAGAGAATCACAATCAGATGATGATGAATGATCAGATTAGAGAACCACAAGGATGCAATGGTCACGAACCCACAATTATTTCACTCTCAAAACCTCCAGCTGACTAACGGTTATCAAAGGTCAATAATATGGTGTTTTGTCTTTGTTCGGTTGTAAATTGTAGTGTTGCCTATGAGTTATTTAGAACAAGAGATGATATGTGTTAGAAAGATAAGACGGAACATCTTCTAATAATAATTAAATTACCATTATTATAAATCGTGTCAATGTGTTGTCTTCTGTCCTTTTTAAGCAAATATCCAGATACTTAATGTACAAAAAAACTTGGTCCATAGAATATATTAATTAATTATGCAATTTGACAGACAATTAGTTAAAATGATAAAAAAATAATACTGTCACATAAACCATTTACAATTCTATAGACATTTAGTAATACTCATCTGCATATTAAACAAAAAACTTGCCATAGTTTACGTCTTAATAAAAAAAAAGTTTTGCATTGAATAGTTTTATTAACGTATGATATTTAAACAACACGAGTTTACACAACTGAGAAAATGTCAGAAACATTAATAATAGTAATATATAATTTAATTGTATATTTACACAAAATTTTAAATAAACTTGATTCTAGAATAATAATTCATTATCATTTTATTTATTTCTCAAATTTTAAAACATTAACTATAGTACAATTATTATTTTAGTCAATACATTTTAATCTATAAAAAATTCGTGTCTCACAAAAACTTTCTCTACACGATACAGACTAAACACTATATGAATTTGTCGATCCTGTAATATCACTATAGAAAACGTTATTAATTCATTTGCGAATAAATTAATGGAGAATTGTTTTTATCGCTCGGCCGTGACGTCGCGTGCTTCTAAGGAATTTTCAGACATTTTGTGAGCTACCTTCAAGAGCTAGGCCTCCATTTTGTAACAATTTGATTTGAGAAACGAATAATTTCTATTCTGATAGTCATAGTGATAACTCACTCATATGACAATATTTATTTCTAATTAATTATAACGAAAGGTATTGTTCTGTATAAATTCCATGTTACAAATGTTTTTATTAACTTCCCTAGTAATTGATTGACTAATAAAAATATATCCTACTCGTATACTAAACGTGAAATGCGGACCAAATTTTCTACTGTCGATTGTAGATGTACATTTTAATTTTTTACAATTAATAGTTTTACCCCAAAATATAGATAAGATATATAGTCAGCAACAGCGAAATTCGCTTACATAAAAAACTACGCGTTTCAACGCGGTTTTCACATTAATTTCTTCCTTTATTTATAATATATAATTATTGTAATAAATAATAATTTACACCTTGTTATCATATCGTGAAACATATTTTTAGTTAGATATATATTTATGTCGTAGGACATTTTCAACATTTATATCACAATATACCTACGTCTGATTTTTCTTAAATATGTGTTTTATATCATAGTAATAGAAAAACGGTGTCCTATAAATATAAAACATCCGTATACAAGACATTCACACCAAAAACCTTATGAAATAAATTCAGTATGGGATGTTCCAATTTGAATAAATATAAATTGTTGTACTTTGTCAATTACATTTCGTAATCAGTTCTAAATTTAGTTGTCGAATGATAACTTCGTGACATTCATTTGTTTTTTGTCCACTTAAATACAAATTTATTATAATTGAGCCATTCGTTATATTTTCATGATAATATTTTGCTGATCTAAAGAAATATTAATTTTAAGCGATATACTTTCATTTGCACGTTTTTTGTACTAATTTAAGTAAACTATCGATTTTGGGCTAGTTCCTGTAGACAATTTAAAGAAATTAAAAATTAACAAGATCAATTCTAATAACCAAATTACAATATTGTCTTCATAAATAGCTAAGTACATGGCAATCACGTCACCTTTCAAATAAAAAAATCCGTGTCAAAAATAGCCGAATAATTTAAGAGTTACGATGTCATAAACAGACACACACACAGACAACGTTTAACTTTAACGAGGGTGTTTTGATGTTGGGGGTTAAAGAGATTGTTGTAAACAGAAGCGGAAAGCCTTGAGTTGACAGTGATCTTAATAATTGTATAATCAATATTTAAGAATAATAGGGCGAAATATATAAATATACAATGTCCTCCTTTCTAAATCACTGCTTCATAGTTCATAGTGACACGCAATATAATTTTTTAAATATTTTGACGATATCTTGAGTCATTCAATCGAATAATGATTTGATTCTTACAGGAAGCATTTATATAATTCTGTTCATTTCCTAAAGTTTCATTATTTGTAAAAGACTTGAGTAGTTTTTTTGCAAAATGCAAACTAAACTCATGTACAAGTCCAGTTTATTAGCATCTTATCATTTATATGACAACATCCACTCGATTAACGAGAATCATTTCCTGTTTAAATAGCAGAGTACAGGCATCGGTGTAGCTTAAGACACTCCATTCAATAAGATGCGGATTAATAAAAGGTGATGAGAGCGAAATCGCATTTCTATCTCTATTCATGAAATACAAAGACATGATTTTTTTTATACTATCCAATTTTCACATTTGTTTTATACATTGACGTGTAAATCATCATTTTCAATATTTTCCTATAAAGTTTCTCAATTTAACCAACTTTTCTTTCTACTTATTGTCAAAACTAGGACTGAATTTTATATCATTGCAACCAAACAGTAAAATAAAAAAATAACAAAATGCTGTACCAATAAACAATATGATACATTGCCTATAACGCTTCACTACATTCATTACACTATATAAGCATTATCTGCGCCAAGAAAACTGAATCATCTAAGATGATCCAGAATTTTCCATTGCTCCCAAATTAATTGCATTAATCTCTTCGTAATGTGACTACCATTATAAATATTGATAAAACAATTAAACACATTTATTTCATTATCAACTTTCCACTTGATTAGATAATGACATACATATTATACTGAGTAAGCGAAAATCGGTTTAATACGATAAAATTTTAGATAAAAAGAAAATGGGTAAGCGTGAGTCGCACGCATATTGCAACTTGAACTATTACCACTTAATTTCATTGATCACATTTTTTTTATATAAAGTGTAAAATAAATCTTTTACGTTCTTTTTTTGAGGTATACGTTTACAACAGTCGTTTCCGCTAACTTTAATTTCATAAATTTTATCAATAAAATTAATAACGTACAAGTAATTATATTTTGCGCACGTTTCATTTCGCAATATTTCATGTTTAAAATCACGTATAAAATGCATACTATTTCGTTAAATGACAAATAACGTAGTCTAGTAGCAAGCGAACATTTTCCTGTCCATGAAAAAACACTATCTTAAAACGCAACTTGATTAGCAAGTCTACTGCATTCCTACAAAGGCTGCGCGTGCTCTCACGTACTGCCTTCAAGTCTACAATAATCGTGTCAAACCACAGATAAGGACACCGCTTCCGTCCACTTTTAATTTCACCATGGACGTGAAATCGCCCCGACGGTGATAACCGTTAATGACGTACATCTTGCCACAAATTCACGCCTATATCTATGTCGTAATCGACCAGAAAGAACTCAAACTTTCATTTAAAACGAAAACTCAAGAAGCGTGACAAATCGACTCGAATAGCCGACACATTGCATTATTAATTAAAAGGAAATGTTTATTATACGTTACAATGTACGTGCGCAACGTCCAATTTTTAAAATGATCATGAAACCAACAAATATTTTTACGACTTTGATAAATAACCCTGCAAATGTTGGATGCGAGTAAACAAATGCGATAATTATATTTTTAATGACAATAAACGTATCAATATTCGCGACTTATGAGTGTCATAAATTTTAATTTAATGTAACGTCACACGTAATCGATCAGAGCAGTAATTTAAATATAATTTTATCAGTTCGTTAAAGTGTGACCGAGAAGTTGAAATATCACTTTGCCAATTAGAATCTTTTCTTGGCATTGCGTTGCGCTAGAGTTGTATATCGGAGCGTAAAAGCGCATTTTAGAATTACTCGCGGTCCCGTGACGAGTCGTACGTCCCACGCACGCTAAATTAAACAAAATTCTAAAGCCGGTATCAGGAATAAGCGAAGTCACATGATTTTTTTTAGTCTTACCTTCATGTCATCGAGCATATCACAGGCTGTTATGAGAGATGCGGTGTCCGGAGTCACTTTGATTACGCCCATCGTTAGCACAATACGGGATTTTAACACAACGGAGTGCCGTTTAATTGTAACGTCCCGAATTGTTAGTTATAAACGAGTTACGCGTGGTTCTTTTTTTGGCACACAGTGCACAAAACGTCCTCTCAATGTGACGGAGCCGCGCGGACTGATTGACTGAGAACTGGGCGCCGGTCTCGACGCGACTCGAGTGAAAGGGTCGCGACGTCACGGCCGCGATAACGCTCCCAACTTGTTGCTACACATTCCCTCTCTTTTACATTTGTGCTGATGTATTTTTTGTCTCTTTTACAACTTGTGTTTAGTTTGATTTGTATGCACATACAAAAGTACGCATTATGCGGTATTCAAATCTTTTTAAGTAGTTTTTAATTTTGTTTTACCATTTTTTATAGTATAAAGATTTTATTAATTACAGACAAGACAAATGAGCAAACATGATGATGGATCTTTAACATCATTAGTTATTCAGTGCGAGAAGCATTCTTTCCTACGCTTAGTAAAATTATAACAAGATTTTGCGAATCATTAAAATATATTTATGCAACTCTTGTACTATATCGTAGACGGTGCTTAGTGACGTACAACTATAGTACTATGACGTAATCGTTGCCACGCAACGGGAGTCTACGAAAGCGAATTTTATTAGCCCTTCAATGGCTAACTTTATAATCAGCTAATGCCCACCCCGACTGTTTCTTCATTAGCGAATACGATTTACTAATGAAGAAAAGACACAAACTCAACCACTTACAAAATACTATTTTGAATTTAAATTAAATAATCAATAGCATCCACTACAATTGGATTTTAAAACTGAATTTATCTGAATCTCCGTAAGCCGTATAATCGGTGCACAAGGAGATCTATTTTATTTTATCTAGTCTAGATTCATTAGAAGGCTTTAAATATAATAATCAGTTAGGTTTTTATTATACTCAATAACCTTTTTTCATTTTATCTATAAGATATTGAAATTAAATTTAGGTGTTTACGCCACTTATTCGGAGTAATTAATTTTTTTAATCTGTTAAAATGTTTAATTCTTAGAGTAAAACAGGATTTATGTCACCTTGGTGGTAATGAGTGCACCTGTGCAATGAAACGTTAATTTATATAATTTTATTACGAGTAATCCTAATCTTTACATCTAAGTGCTAATAAAAAGCCGAACATAAAACAACTTAGAAACATTTTCTCATCTGTTGATAATTCATTGTTCTTTCGAATCGACTCCTTAAAAATCTCAAAAGTCTTACGTTTTTCGACGTATATTATGTTTCACAATGGTGTCTACTATTGAATTTAATATTTATTTTATATTAGTTTCTGCGAGCGGCATCACTCGCGTGTTTTCGATTCTTACACCACTTTTAGTAAGGATTCGTATTTTTTTAAATATAATATAGCCTTCCTCGATAAATGTACTATCCAACACTAAAAGACATTTTCAAATCTGACCAGCGGTTCCTGAGATTAGCGTATTTAAACAAACAAACAAATACACTTAAGTTCTTGTAGTATGTAGTACAAGCTAGTAAGTTTTTATATAATCAAGACCTTTGAAAATGTTGTTTTTTCGTATTTATAACATTTACTTTTTAAAACACCGTCATAAGCTTATAATATCGTGATTATGCTATACTGAAGACTACAATAAATAAACATTATTCAATGATGTCATTGGCATTTAAAATTAACGACGAAGTACGCTTAGTTTTCGTCGATCATGTACAAAATGACTATTTGCCGTTTATTATTCAGTTTTTAATTGAATTTATTTACATACTCGCGAATTATTACGTTAAAATCTAGTCCTTTCGCTGTTTAAAAGAAACGAGTTTGTGTCGTAAGGTTGTCTATACACCAGCGGTTATTATTTATATAAAAAATGGGCGAATTTAAATTCTACTGATATTTACGTAACGACATCTGTTTAAATTATTACTTAGATATCAGTCACGGAAAATCCCAAAATTTCAGAGGTTAGCCGAAACGAAGAGACAGTGTTTTTGTTACAAGTAGTGAAATAGACTCACTTTTTCAGTATAAATCTGTAATTTTAATCTTACAAACATACAATAATTTTTGTTTATTTATATAGATTGTCATTCATATTACAATTATGTCAAACACTTGTGTCGTTAATTTTATGTACCAATACTAAGATACTATAATTACAGCTCAATAAAGTTTTGATAGCAATTTAAAAATAATCTTAATAAAGCCGAAGGTAAATTGGATCGTGTATATTTTTCTTGGCCATAACATGATGTTATTAGCCATACTATATCTCCTTACCTTCATTAAATATATTACATCTATAATTAAAGGTCGTAAAGTAAAACTTATTACTAATCTAACACTTTTCTTCAATGAATACCATTAAATATGTTAATATTCGTGACTGAATATTTCGTCTCGCAATGCCTTAAAATTTTATAATTTTATAGAACAACACGTAAAGCGAATTTATATCGTAGGTTTTTTCCGTTATGCGTTAACTTTTGTGACATTTACAGATAGGTATATTCTGATAGATACATAGTAATGTAAATGCAATAATAAGTACCTTTTAGGTATTATGGAAGATGACCGGTGTGATTTTGTATGCATATAGTTGTTGAAAATTTGTGGAGTGTCCAAGATACAGTTGAAGGTTGTTTAGAGGTGAACAAGGGTCATGAAAAGTTAAAGATTAATAATATCGATTGTAATTTTGCTGTAACGTGTTTTAATATTTAAAAATTAGTGGACCGAACAGAGCTTTAAAAGTTTTCGTAAGAAATTACTGATATTTCTGCTGTTGTCTCATATGCTGAAAAGTAAATAATCGGTGTTTCATCTGATTCATGGGTAAAGGTTGTTTACAAAGATTGATACTAACTATTTCACTAAATCTGTTGAGTGGTTTCAGAGATGCGTCTATGATAACAATTTTGTTACAAATAAAAGGTGTTATGTAATTTTAAACTATTATCAAAAAGAAAACTCCAAAAGAAATATTACTCACATACACGTGACTGTTACACGTGTCAGATTTAAGACATATCAGTTCAGCCGTTTTGCAGCGATAGAATGACGCAGATTACGTAAAATATGTATCATTTCAAGATATTCGACAATATCTAAAGTCTACCAAAACACTCAACTTATCGTGTATCGTAATATCTTTATATCCATAAAATGCCAGTAGTAATAACTAGTAAAGGCATATTCAATATGTATTTGACAAGTGAATGCTTCCTCGTCCTTGAACTTTCGGCTCGAGCAATTACCACATTATAAATTATGGCACAACTTGTTCCGAAGGCATCCGTTTTTAATGACAGTTGGATTTTATAATTGGCAAACATATTGAAGGCCCGTTCACTCGACTATCGATGGATCTAATTTTTTTCTAGGTTTCTTCAAAACACTTATGGTATGAACCGGTCAGACCTGTATTTCGTGCAGGAGAGATTATTTTTTGCGATTAGGCTAAATATGTTTTAAAACCTTGAATTTATGAAGAGGTCTTTGTATACACCATGATAATGAAATTAATGTAATCTCACTCTTTATATATAAAGCTATCTGCCAGTTAACATCTCTTAAAATTGGTCTAGCCATTGCGAAATTATGCAGAACAAAAAAGCGGACGGACAGACAGAAATTTGACTAAAAATGTTTCCGAATATTCTGCTATGTACATTAATATTATAAAGTGAAGAATTTGTTTGTTCGTTTGAACACGCTAATCTCGGGAACCGCTGGTCCGATTTGAAAAATTCTTTGTGTTAGATAGTATATTTGTCGAGGTAGGTGAATTTTCAAGAAAATCGTAATATATTTATGTAGCAAAACGAGGTTTGCTAGGTCAGCTTGTTTCGATAGAACAAACAAACACATCTATGTTACTTAGTTATTTAACTTTATAATCTGTAGCAAAACCATACAATATAAAACTCAATCTTAGGCTGTAATACCTTTTAAAGTAAATTTACGATACCTAATGGTATTTGTGAAACCTCACAAACTATACATATGCATAAATTCACATTTTACATAATCGTTCTATAATCTTGATCATTAAAATACATTTAATGTGACATTATGACCATTTATGTATGTACTATAAGTGATTTTCGCGTTTCGTACGGTTAAAGCTGTTGTGTCAAATTGTCCGTATTCATCATAACTTCATAATTATGTTTTCATAAATTTTTCGCTATTTTATAAACCTGATAGTTTCTACATGATATTAGGCTTTATTTATGCTCTGTTAGTGTATTAACTGATAATATTACTGGTGCGCTCGGGGCTCACGTTAAATACTTCTTAGTTTCAGTAGAAACTTT
>JAOSYY010000013.1:501945-520167 GCA_025727935.1 Hebomoia glaucippe | reverse complement strand
GTGCAACAAATAATACTAAAAGTTCAAATAGTAAGTTTTAAATCGATGTAGAACCACACAGAATTGTGCAGAAGTTCAAACTGTATTCGAAATTCGGTAAACAAATGTCGGTTTTCGAAAAGTTTTGTCGCTCGTTTAATTAAGGTTTTATTCTAAGGTTCTAATGGGGCTAAAACCTTCACTACGAGTGCTTCAATTTTAGAAACTAAAAGGACAGATCATTTTGGGACTACATAACGATAAGAGAACTAGAAGTTAATCATATTTTTGTACGTGAAACCTACGTTCGGGCGTTGACAGGTGACTTAAGAGCAATACTCAATCATGTACGATAAAGCTCCAGGCTTTACATCATGAAACCGAGTGTACACGAACGAATAATTCCAATCACCCTAAAACCTGATAAAACAAATAGCCTAGATCCAGGCGCCCACGTAATCGAACCGATTTGTAACACGTATCGACCTAATCTACAATAAATATTGGCGACATCTCAAACACCTACGTGGAAAGCATAGCAGCAATTGGCTGCTTTTGAAATTGAAAGGTTTTCTGACAGGAATAATGTTGAAGACTAATATTACATGACATTACTTAAGGGAGCTAAAGTGGTTGTGTCACTAACAAAGAATATCAGCAAATTTTGGAAATCAGTTTCAAATATATCTCTAATTGAATATAAAATAATGACTTTCCGTTATACTATTAATGCTAAATAAAAAAAGGACCACAGACTTTTGAGGGAGCGTCATGTAATAAAATCTCTAACGGATGTAGTAAAACAATAAAAAATATATCTATGAAACTCATTTGCATACCGGATTCATTGCATAAATTTGAAATGTTATAAGTGAATTTAATTAGACGATATCCAAGTAATTCTATAAGATCAAGATACACATCTTAAATTAGACTAAATACAAAAATCAGAAAGTCACCGGCCTTATAAAATCATAAAAAATCAGGTTATTAAACCACACCTAAACCGTCAGTTTTTATTAGCAAACTAGAATGTAGAGAAAAGGCGAACAACCTTGGCATTCCATACGCAGTTGGCTTTATCAATTGCATTTAGGTCTCACGAATAGACCTAGCATAATGAGCTGTTATCAGAGTCGATAAAAATGTATACTGTATCGATCAATACAATTGAGTTTATCCAATGACACTACTTATTAAACAAGGTCAAACCACTTCGCGGATTTATATTAGAAAGATAAAGGGGGTCGCATATTATGTCCTTTTACAATTACGTTTCTCCATTCCACCTGTACCTGTACGTGATATATTTGACCAATTGAATTAAAGACATACATTTTTTGCACTTAGTTATATTTTCAAGCGTCTAAAGCTCTCTAACGAGCTCAGGATAAGTGAGTAACGACTCTGGTTAACATACAAATATTATTTCAATTCACGAATACATTTCGAAGCAAATAGAAATTATTGAAAATAATACACGGGTCGCATAATAATGGAATCACATCATAAAGATTATCAAAGTCGTAAAGATTACCACTAATCAAATTTATTATTGTTGAACTAATTTACTATCCTATACCTTTAAATTATTATTTGTAACGATTTAAACCACCTTTGCTTCCTCGTTTTTAAAAATTATTAGGAAAACGAGTTGATTAACGTGTACAGTACTTTGTACTACGCCTTCAGGTCATATACATCTGGTAACATTCGACCTTTGAACGAATGGGAGAAATAAAATAATTTCATTTGAATCTGGAACACAATATATGAGAATCACAGAATATAGATGGTGTGAAACGTAACAGGTGTTTAAGCTTCAGTTTATCAATTTCCGAAAGTCCAAAATAAAAAATAATTTATCGAAAGTGCGTCTCTGAACAATTAATATTTGGTAGTAGTGACACGAACCACCTAATAATCCATCTATACTTAATACTTATATCAAAGCCTCTACAATCCCAAATATTGCAACGTCCTTCCACAAACATACCTTCGACTTCAGAATATGAAGCAATGTTCATCAAATCTAATTATACTCACGTAATTAGTATTGACAGAAATAGGTCATCTTACATATAAGGCAGCGAAGCGAACAACTTTCATTATGTCTGACTTTGTTGAGTTAGGTTAGGTCATCCGAACGGATAGAAAATAAATAACCGTTATTATGCAAATGCAGTATATGTATCTATAATGAATATGTTTATCTTAATTGGTTTCGCCGGATTATATTTCGCTATACGTTTGAAATATTCCATTAACAGGCAACATGAGTCGCTATAAGATACATATTTAATCTTTCTACGGTCTTCACAAGAATTTTTTTATCGCAGGCATAATACGGTAATTGGAGTGTGACGATTTCATAGTCATTTCAGTGTGTTGACACTTTCATTCCGAGACCAGTCGGAAAAGAAATGTTATTATTTTTCTAACGACCTTTAAATCTTTCAGCTATTCCTGTTGAACCATTTATTATATAATAAGTAACTATTTATTTATGCAAAACACGCGGACTTAAGTACCCGAAGGTAAATAGTGAGGCTATTGGTAGAACTTAAAAGGGAAACTAGTAAATATTTATTAACTTTCACAAAATATTGACGAAAGAACGGCAATGAACTATTTTCCTTCTCAATCAGATATAATCAATGCTGAATACATCGCAAAAACTGAGTTGTTTTTTAAAGAATCTATCGGGAAAGCCTCCTAAATTTAATATTTTTGAAATGTCCGTTTCAAGATTCGATACTAAACGATTGTGCAACAATTTCAGTATTCGCTTGATTTAAATCAAGTATTTCCGGTGAATGGTCAGAATGTATCTCAACGCTAAGAGTATCTTCATTACGTAATAAACATTATTATGAGAGAAGCGTACCGCCTTTGTAAAACCAGCATTAGTTGGTGACCTAACTGGTGATTTTACGATGATAACCATTAATGAAAGTAGCGAGTGCAAAGTGGTGTAATACTCATTTCGATTTATGTCTATAAATTTACGAATAATCGAAATGAACGTAGCATAAGGTTGAAAACGCATTATTTAATAATTAATGATGGCATGTGGCTGATGCATCACCTGTCACCGAGTAAGTGTCGTGGACGTCTGTCAATGACTGGCGTAAAAAGATTTTTATCGTTTTGAACAAATTTAATAAATAACATTAAGTTTACAAGCTTTTTAACACTTAAATTCGGTATGATAACAAGGATGAAAACCAATGTTATTCGCTTCAGAACTTGAAATAAGAGTAAGTGGTCGATTTGCATCTGATGTAACGTGTTCATAAAGACGTTCAGACTTTTTCTATTCCGACAAAATCTCGAAACTTTGATTTTGTACCGACCCGAAGGATTTTAAAGTTTCGTGAAAGTTTTAAACTACAACTGTTAGATCGATACGTCATGAAGTGAAATAATGTATATTTTGATAACAGTTTATGAATTACTCAAAGCTTAAGTTAAGGTAATAAGTAGATAATAAACCATTAGTTAATGTGGCACGGCTTATGGTCTGACTATAGGCCACCAAGAATCTCCCTCAGGAATCCTTATACACGTCTATCTATTGTCAACAACAAAAAATCCATTCAACGTCTTTCTAACAAGTAACACGTGCGCCAACTGATGACATTTTGATTAAAATTGCACCTATGTTTTCCTGTATTGCTTACACGATTTTCTCTCTAATACGCAAAGGTCATACTTCTGACATTTTCTATTGTCCATTTCAATCAAGCCTAAACCCACAATCATCTTTACCATAAACCGATGTTTGAGAAATTATTTGCAAATGTCAAACCAGTGTCTTCACTATCTCCGGTCGTTTAATAATATACGAAATACCTTTGGTTTGGCAAAATACGTATAACTCCCAGATTCAATTTTGCTATAAACGACGTCTTCAGGAATGACTTCATTAAAATCAACGAAAAGAAATAGCGGGGATATTACAACGGAAAAGAGGAATGACATATATGTAACTGTGGCACAATTGAAAGCAGCTCGCACGTTAATATTTCTGCCATACATACATAAATTAACAGTTTTTGTTCATACCTGTACGAGTGAATGAATATTATAGAAGCTATTCTTACTGCTACTAAAACAGACCTATGATCGACAAAAATAAAATTAATAGGCAGTTCTATTTTGAGATTAAATCCAGTATACAAATTTGAAATATATTATTAGAATAAAATTCTTCAGCCAGTTTAAATCCGCTACAACAAGTATATATACGAATAAAATTTACCCGAATATGATATCATGTTTTACATACAACTGTAGTTATTGAAATTAAGATAAATAATAATGGCCCAAAGCGGATATAAGGAATTAAATACAAAAATGTCCCCTTTTAAGAATATTTTAGCATTTAAATATTATTTATTAAGTACTAAGTGGCGTTCAGTTCTTTTCGTGTGAAAGTGTATCAAACATTCATATACAGGAGGGTTGGGGACTGCTACCGAAAACGGAGACGGGTGATAGTACTCATAACACCTTTGATTTGAGCGGATTAACGCTAACGTTTTAAAAATACGATTTTTTTAGACAGGGTCGAATTTTATTCCGTCCCTTCATCAAAGGTGTCATTAGTACTATCACCTATCTTCGTTTTCGGGAGCAATCCCCAAACATCCTGTATACAAACTTTCGAGTTTGTACTATAGTAAGGATATACCTATTAGCTGCTGAGTTATATTAATCTAATAAATATAATTCGATTTATTATTAAAAGAGAATTTATGCATTCAATGTTTCATGAGGATATATGTTGCTGTCCACTTTGAACATAAAATACAACAAAGGAAGTATCCTTCCGTATTCCAATTACCATAGAAAGTGTTTAACATGGTTTATCTGTTAATGCACAAATCACTGATATCACAACTTCGTTAGCGAGCTACTGGTACTGACACGCGAGCATAATTTTCACAACTTTGAGAAATTTGCAAGTAAACTTAAGTTATAAATATGTGGATAATATTCTGAATTTGTTTTTTTATCGACTTATGATGGTAAAATTTATATTCCGTCTTCGTTTTTGTACAGAATTTTTAATTCTATGGAATCCCACTCGCAATATTCTGAATAATATGTATACTATGAACGTCTTGATTTACGTATGAACATTAGAGAAAAAAGTCAGACGTCATTTCAATTAAATCTTAAAAAAGCATCATATCATTTGAAGATATAAAAGGATTTAAGGAAAAATATAACAAAAAAGAGTGCGAACATGAGATGAAAAATTGTAAAAAACCAATTACGTGTACAACGCACGCAACAGATATAAACACTTATTTTTTATAGCACAACAGCAATTTTTTGCCCAAATTACTCAGATCCAAAATATTAAGACTTGAAGTGAGTCATAAAGCAAAAAATGTGATAAGTCTTTTGAAAATGCTTTCAAACATTGCACCTAATTCCAAGGTTCCATTACAACACTCAAATATCATTGAATTGACTGTTACTTCTGATCCGAGGCGAATCATTGTTGCATCAGCTAAGTGGGGATGTTTCGCCAGAACACTTGCTCTCTACTGAACGTGATCTTTTCAACGCATACTTTTGTCTACATTTACTTCAAGAAATTCCGCCTCTGTGGCTCAATAACCTGTATATTACCAGAGATATTCTTACTTTCTCGAAAACATAAGTTAAAATTCCTCCCGTATTTTATTGGACAGGGTCCGGAAGACCAGGGAATTTAAGAGGTCCTACACTAGATCATCTTATTATTTTTAAAATGAAGTGAATAGCGAAACTACACACAAAGGGAATTCACTATCTCAAAGAACACATACATAAAAAAAAAAACTTCGTTGATAAATTTTGCAAATAGGATATCTAACCCCAAGATTCCATGCTTAGCTGAAATGTCATTACCTCGTCTGTCAATCAGAAACGAAACACATTACTACATAATGCAGTGGATACTCTTAACAAACTGTATTATGAAACAATAAACTATATAATAAACTTGATGTCATAAAACCATATAAGGAAAAATGACGCGGACAGAACAGTTTTTTCATTCCGCCATATTGTACGAGCAATAATAACTCAGCATTATCTGTGGTGATATAAACACACCATCCTAAACTGGTTATAATAAATTATTTTGCACGAATTCTTTAAACGAATAAATATTCAGAATGTTTAATGGATTGAATTAGTTCGCACAACTTAAAATGCAATATATTTGATGCACTTCAACAAGGCATAAAACAATTTCAATGATAAGACATGTTACATGATTCAAGACGCCATTAGTGACTACAAGAAATCAAAACGTTTAAATTATCTTTGCCGACTCTAAAATATGCGTCACTCAATAAGTTTAATCTACAATTTGTATTTGAGAGGCCATTAACATAATATACCTTATGTCTACAACATATAATGGAAAGCTTAAAAATGCCTTCACTGATATGAATAATTAACATATAACTTATGGAGACAGGTCAGATAATATTTTGCCTAATTACATTTATGTAATTTGAAATTTGTTTTAAAATGTAGAGCAGCGATCCGTAATATCCGTGTATAAATCATTTAATAATGCAATTGCCGGATATAATAAGTTTATAATCAACAGTCTCATCATATCAATATTACATAAATTTAACCTCTGTACCGTGTAAGAGTAACGAAAACATTAAAAAAAAAACATTCATAAACGTTATCTAAGAATGATTATAAGCATAAAATTTAACAGACCGCTGATTAACTTCAAAAAGCTTTTAATCAACAATAATGATCGAATACTCAAGGTAGAAATATTGTGCCGTACAATTTTCTTCTATTACTCAATTTATAACAGATGAATGCACAAACTTAAAGACCGGATAAGGGACATTATTGGATGATATTAAAAATAAGAGGTAAATTACATCTCATAAAGAAACAGAGGACATCGATTATTTTAATTTTTAACAATTGAATCAAAACATTACGACTGCTTGAATGTTTTGAGAATTTTCTATGTTGTGACGCATACGAAGTAATGGACAGCCTGAATTAGAAGGCGATGTCTAGTTGAGATATGAATAGGCAATAAAAAGTTCTGTACCTCTTTCACCTATGCTTCTAATAAATCTACTTTATTATTAGTATTTGTATTCTCTCATATATTTAACTTCTAAATTAGGTTTTTTATAAAACAGATATAAAAGTAAAATACAAAAACGTAAATACAAAAATAAAAATAGTATAAAAAACCTAATCTGGAAAACCATCAGCAGCGGAGCTTGGCCTAAGCTACCGATGGTTAGGGCCGCAGCGAAAGAAACCGTCTGACAATTCGTGCTGTATCCAGGAGTACTGCCTTTTGCATCTGTCCCTTGATCCAACCATCTAGCGAGAGACTTTTTTATTAGTATTATTTTTATGTTAAATAGCTTTAGACGAGCTCCAATTCCCTAACCCCTGCCAAGTTGACGAAGCCTTAAGCATATATATATATAATGTTCGTAACGTATATTTCTGATTTCCAAATTTTGTGTAGATCAATAGTATTTTCAAGATTATAAAAACATAAAACATATTATACAATGATAAAATTAAACTATTATAAAAGATGACATCATTATTGGCAGGTCGAATCCGCAATGGTGCATCAGATATTTTTTCGAAATGTCTCAATACTGTATTCAAATTAGAATGTATCGAAAAAACATTGAATACAGGCCACGGCGTAATTGACCATACGTAATAGTTGTTTACAGATTTATTAAGATTTGAACAAAAGCTTTAAAGATATTAAACTTTTAAAAAAGCATAGATAAAATTGTGATCCTCTAAGGAAATAATGAAAAAAAAAAACCTTAATTGGTTCGCAAAAATTTTGCACTTGTTTCCGTAAATATGAGTTTAAAATAAATGATCACAGGAGTGAGGAACTTTACCCTAGACAGACTCAATTTATTAACTATAATAGAAAATATTGAATTGCAAAAATGTTACGCTCTTTTCAAGGGTGAAATACTATTGTTTGTTATTGTCATCTTGTCAGTTTCACTTATAAACCAGTTAAGACATTGTTAACATAAACTGAATTAGCCAAGAATTTAATACAAAGATTAAAATGTTGTGTTAGGAACTTGCGGAGACATTTTAATGTTTAAAACGCTCAGTAAATAATACTCGAAAGCATTTTACCTAATGTATATTAGTAGAGTGAAATCTCAAAAATGATATATTAATATAAAATGCATTGCAATAAGTTCGTTAAATATTAATAAAATACGAAAAGCCTCTCGTCTTCATCTTTAAATGAGATCTTCGCTCTCCATTTAAAATTTCATTAATTATCAAAAAACATTTGTTTCCATATCATCAATTCTAATTAATTATTATTATTTATAAATCAGCAAAATTGTTTGTTAGATTACAGTAAATACTTGTGTAATAATAAAATGTGTACATAACACATTAACTCTTTATGTCAGCTATAAAGATAATAAAATTGCTAAATGGCAATTACCTACTAATGGATAGTTTGACGACGAGCAATCCATAAGGTGTCTGGCTCGTAGTTATTTATGCGAATAAAATTGTAACGCAATGCAATGCTAAAGAAAAGCATTGGAAAGTTGATTTAACGTGCATCTCGAATAGAAAACGACGAACGAGATGTATCGTGACGCATCGATATAAAATATCAAAAGGGTTGCGAGCCAGAATCAACAAGTAGAATACGTTCCACGACCATTCTATGTACCAAACAAAGCAACTAGTGGAATTCTAAGACGGAGCCAGCGATCGTGAAAACTGGGCCGGACATATGAGCCGCGGCCGTGACCATATTACAATCACTTTTCAATTAATAAAGAAGCGAGCACCTGCAGAATACAACTGTCACTCGTAAACGTTCAAGACGCCGGCGACCGACGTTCCGATCTCACTTGGCTGCACTTGTCCAAACGACGTGACTATGTTTACGTGTTAGCGGAGATTACACGGGCACAGGGCACAGGTACCGGTCTCGGGCCGCAACAACGAAACACATCTGTTCCGCGCGGTAGTTGGCGCGCTACTAAACGCTAACGTGGATTCGTGGCGAAGTGCTGCACTGGCGCCCCGACGTAGTCAACAATCGCGACTTAAAATACCTATGTACGTAACTTAACTCTACAATATTTTATAGTTTCGTAATAGTATTTACTCGATTACTATACACAGTATGCGTCTAATCGATGTCACGATTCGGGTGGGGTCCTTTATGACTAAATAATCACAGACATCGCTAAGTCGTTGCTTATTTGTTCGGCTTTTACGGAGTATATACATATAACTAAATGTTTCTCAAGAACTTCATAAACTTATTTCTTCTTCACTATGCTTTATAAATAGTTTTGCTACATCTTTCATTGTTATGACATGCAAGGAATAAAACTATTTGCCGGTCTTTGTCTTTATCCAAGAACTTATATAGGAATAATATCGGTTGGCTTCAAGGAAGGCGTAGTCTTTTATCTTATCAGGCGCGTTAACACTTTTCACCTAGTGAAAAGTAGGCATATGCATGTATATGCGGTAAAAAAATCAAAGTTGATTTCACTGAGCAACTACGCATAAAATCTTCAAGTGCACTTGTCAAAAAGTCTGCTACCGTACATAAATAGCTCAGGTGTTCTCGATGCAAAAAAGACGTAAACTTAAAAGTAGAAAATATCCCGTAGCTATAGTTTAAATGTAACACTAGACAGTTTTTATTTGTATACAACTTGAAACAGATTAAAACGCAATATTAATATTTGTCCTGACCTTGGGAGACCTTTTCACTTATCGGTCTACTAAAAACGAGCTCTCGGGAACGTCGGGAATTTATAAATATATGTATATCTTCTTTTCATTAGATTTATTTAATATTTCTTCTCTTCGACTTGCATAATCATATTTGTTTTATTTATTGAAAATATTTCAAGAACTTGGAAGTAAAACTTGACAAAGTTTTGGATATTTTTAAAAATACAGTTGCTTATCAAGAATCTATGGTAACCGTATTATATATCTATATATGTATCTCATACTCACGTTTTAAGTGGGTGAGAGACGTTAAAGGACTGTTAGCTTCTCACTAAACTATAGAAGGGAGGATTTTACTAATGTATTATAGTTTCTGCAAATGAAAATGATTGTCTGGATCTCAAAGCATTTATTAAACAAACTCGCAATATACGGGTGATTGCGTATTCATCTAGGTGTCATTTTCACCATTATTAAGACCCGCATATGAAAGGCGTGACAAGTCAGAATCCTGTCAACATTTGAAGATATCATTTTGTGCAGTTTGTGAAGGAAAATTTGACGGGCAAAAATTATGAAATTCACAACTTTAAGTTAGCTTAGGTTATCTAAAGTTAAAATGTGCATAAAGGCATCACCGGTTCGCTCCCTACCGCGTCTAACATACTGTATTATATGTATAATATTTTATATAAATGTGGATAATTGATATATTTTAAAAATTTGACAAATGGAAATAAAAATTCATGCGTAATCGCGTCTAATAAAAAAACACCCTTGAATGATTGGGATGACAGTGAATGAAATGTGGGATGAGTTTTAATTATGGACTGTTTGAATATTCATTGCGACGCCGACGCTTACAGACGCCTAAAATTGAGGTCGTGAGTCGTGACGCTTTTACTTCGGGGTATTAGATCAGGGTGATGTTGCCATTAGGGAAAATTATTGGATTTAGGGACCGAGGAAATGCCAATATAAACATCCTATCAAAAGGAATCGACATTTAAATAGCTTTTTTGAGGATTGTTCTACACAATTCAGTGAATAATATGTAAATGTAACGTTCAATTTTTATATCCAGAAAAGACATTGTATTTTAAATAATGTTGAGAACAAAATTAGGTAGCTTAGGTTGCCATTTTAATGATTACTATAAGGTATTACGTCGCACTAACTGATTAAATAGAAATTATAAGTCTTAGGAACAACAGAAAATAAACAGGCGACGAAAAACTTGATATTTTATTGGAAAAGCATGTCTGAATAGGCAACACGAAAACCCCATATGCAAATAACCGCCTGCCGTGACAGCTAAGGCTACGACCTGGCGGATAAGTCTTGAAAATAACTTGCTTTACAACAGACTATATTCTATATTTACCATCTAAAATGGCGTAGTGACTTGATTTAAATTTAAAATATGTAAATATGAAGTTTTTAATGCGTTTGCATTAAGCCTAGTTTGTTAAATTGAGAGATTTTCTATATATGTATGACGCGATATTTATTGTCTAAAGTGAGGTAAATTCAATAAGAGTTGAGTAGATGCGTATAGGTAATTCAATAAACACCGTCTCAGTTCAAAGATGCTGATGTCGGTGATATGACGTATCGAAAGTATTTATATGAAATACAATTGAATACTCCAGAAGTTTCAAGCCCTTCTGCTCTTGGTTTTACTTAATCTTTTTGACGGAAGATTGATATCTTCAGTGTTGTACTACTATTAACTGAATCGCTGATTTTTTTTCGCATAAATTCAGGCGTTGAAACTGAAAATAAGTAGTAGACAAAGACTTAGAAAAAATAATTAGAACACGTATCTATCACATTATACTCTTAATAGTCCATCGAGGTTTTGTGTCGACAAAATCAACTTATTTCTATAGATAATGCACGCCTAAGTTATATCTGTGGTACGTAGCTATAGGTATAAAAATAAAAAAATCTCGTGGCCTTTCGGCTCGATGTAATTAAGTGAAATTAGTCTCACAAAGTTAGTTTAAATTATCGATTCCATTTTGAACTGAATATGCGATATATAAGCAAATAGCGGGAGTCATCGGCCGTCCGTCAGCAAGTTCGTGATTGAAAGTAAAAGTCACAGCTGCGCCATGCACGAGGATACGTATTGCAGACATTGTACCTATTTGTACTACATAACCACAGATAACATACGTAATGTCATCGCAGATATCATGGGATAGAGTTTGTGGAAACGAAAAGACCTTATCGTAATATCATTATAGGTTTTCCTGGAACTCTTTTCGAATTTAGGAAATCGCAATTGCATTTATAAATTGTCATGAACAAAGTGACATAGATTAGAAGCAATCTTTAAGAGATCTATAATATGACATGACTATAATAGCTATGAGATGACAAATGGATGATAGGAGACAATGGAAGATGAGACCGCGTGATGCTGACCCCACCTAAACTGGTAGAAGAATCAGGATGATGATGGTGATGATGATGATATTGATGATGATAACGGTGATTAATTGATGCGTTACCTAACTAAAAAGTAAATTTTAACCATATTTCTAATCATTCCTTCTGATACTTATGGTAGAGAGTCATATAGCGATCTTTTTCAGCATTTGAGAATAATTTCCGGAGGAACAAGCTGATTAATTTGTTACAGGTAGACAAGGAGCATAAGATTAATTACCTACTCACCTTGAAAAATACACAAACTCAACTTATGTCCCATTAGAAAAAAACAGAATATTTTTTTATCGTTATATCCAACAGCCGATGCGATGTCTTCGTTCAAAACTTCGTCTTCTGTAGTAAATTTCGTTTATTGTTACTATTTATCCATAGAAGAGCGTCAATTGTTATAACAGAACAAATTGATGAGCAAGGAAGATGCAGTGAATTAAAAGGTATACTTACTTAAACACCAATCCTATTGGATTATTTGTTATATACTGTTAATTATCAATTAATATATATAATATAAGAGACAAAAGAGTATATTATTCTGATGAATTTTATTGTATACATAATATTTTAACACAAGTGTTATGTTTTAGGGTTTAAGTAAATAACAATTTTTAAATACATTTCTTAAGTCCTTACTTGTCTTCAATAATACTTATGAAAATTTCGTTTTAACGAAGAAAGTAGTCTTCTCCACTAATTATTAAAATGTTAGTGGCTATCTCAAAGCAAGATTTCGTCTCAAGAGATTCAATAAACCGTGAGAATAATTAATTTTGAATTTCTACCGAATGATTTAACTTAAAAAGTTTTACTTGAAACTTATTGTTAAAGTTTACATAAAGTAATCAAAGAGTTAAGATATTCGCTTTGAGTCGGGTTCAGACAGTCTTCGCTAAAGATTGTGGTTTTGTAATTATCTCCTGAATTTACGACTTTCTACATACTGTAATGAGTTATTTTGAATCTCTTAAAATTTCCTCAAAATTATTTGATATAATATAAAAGGGAATTTGAAAAGTGACAATATGTCTTATCCATTATTTGAAAACAAATTTCGTTTTAAATTTATTTAATAAAACTTCATTAAAATCTATATATTGTTTTAAATTGTGTATGATGGCACAATCTATCTATAAAGCTCTAACATAAGTTTATACAGTACAATAAACAGTGCATATTTTTTTTCGGAAACAATAAATCTGCAGTCTAATTTGTCATCCATTTTGTTTACACTGGCGGAAGTCTCGTCTGTTCATGTTAAATTAAACGGAACCAGTTTTTCAACGACCGAGATTGGGCATGGTCGCCTGCAAATTGCGAATAAAATTTTATTGCTGAACATTATTTTAGCGTTTTTGGTGCGCAATTGACGTTGATGACTATAAAAGTAAAAACTATCAAGCACTTGGAACAAAAAGAAATGAACGCTTGTGCTTGCTTTATAGGAGATTAAATTTAAAATTTGTTTCGCATTAACATTTCCGTGCCAAAACTGATAAAAACAATAAAAATTACCTGACCATCAATATTACCAACACATGCACGTAATTTAAAACAATTTATTTTAATAAATTGTATTTAACATCAGAAGCAAAAAGAGCTTGTTATTATCATAGAATGGGTAATAACTATAAAAACCGTTTACCTAATACACAATTAGTATAATTTTATATTTCATAAAATATAATCCTAAATATTATTAATTTACTTATAACTTTATAAGTTATACAATTAAATCTGGAAATACTTCATAAAAGCCAGAATAATCTAAAATTGCCAATAAGAAATTATCTTCATTTTCATATTTAGAAAATAAAGTAAATAAATTCTCTTTTTTTAAATACTATTTATTACATAAATAAATTACGTAGTTAAAACTTAGGCCTATACTACTATGTAAGAACATGTTACAGTTTTATATATAATATTACAGAAAACAAAGATTAAAGAATACATTAATGACTCTGTTTGACAGTAAATTTAAAAATACTAACAGTTCTTATACAGTATTGGCAGTGACATTGACAGTTGACAAGCTGTTATGATTGAAGAATATCTAAAGAGCTATCAAAGATTTAATGAATGTTACATTTTTTGAAACGAATATATTTTAATTACGAATATCTTTTAGTCAAATTGTTACGCTAATTAATACATTACATAATAAAGTTTATATTTATGTATCTAAGGACTATTCATAATATTCACAAGTTTAGAAAACTTGTTACCACGGTTCCGCGTGAATATAATGTAAACAAAATTAATTCCTTCGTCATGCGTTATCAGTGTTTATCGGTTACGTTTAGAATAATTATAATTGCAGATAAGATGTTGTATTTAATTTATTCGCTTTGTACACGCCTCAAATTGTGGACTCTGACGCCATTTAGTCAAAATGACGGGAATAATATCACAAAAATCATTATTCTCACGATGTTTAATGAAAAATATGAACAATGTTTTAAAAAGACTTTCATCCCATTTTACATACTTCCCAGATGAGCAAAAACCTATTGAAGGTAACCCTCTTTATTAATTTTGTTCAGGTTATACATTCACTTAATAATGATTAAAATCTGTAAAAGTAGAATTCCAAGCTTCCAAAAGAGTCCTAGGACTTTTAGACGTGTAATTAACCTCTTTAAATTTGTTATTGCAGGTGAAACAAATAAAATGAATATGATGCAAGCTATCAACAATGCAATGGACATAACTCTAAAGTCGGACTCAAGTGCAGTATTGTTTGGTGAAGATGTGGCTTTTGGAGGAGTCTTTAGATGTGCACTTGGACTACAGGTAATATTAATTTTGCATAAACAGAAGAAATAGAATTTTATAAGTAAGAAAATTAATTTTGTAGTCTTGGGATATACTTAGTTAATTACCATAGTCTTCAAATTCATTTATTAAATATTTAACAGAGCAAGAGACAAAAACCTCTGTGTAATCCAATAATGCATTTAACTTCAACTTTTTTATAATGATGCAATTCAATTGATCAGAATATTTATTTTAACCGCAGATAAAATCTTTATTTTAACCAGCTAAGAGTGAGCATAAAACTATTGAATAAGAGAAGTATGCATTTGGATCTATAAGAGATTTTGCCAAATTAGTTGAATTCTGGTGCTAAATACAAGTAAAATATTGACTCCATAATTACATTTTCAAGACTCAGTAACTTAATTTATGTAAAAATTTCTTTAACTATAACAGTTATATAGTATAGATAACTCAAAATATACTGATATATATTAAATAGGTTCTGTAATATAATACATCTTTTAACTTATTAAATTGTCATGCTCCCTATATATAGAGTTTTCACATCCAGAATTTTTCTAAAGAATTTTTAATAACATATTTTAAAAACTTAAAAACAACTGCATTTCATATTTTAATAATATGTATTACAGGAGAAGTATGGCAATGATCGTGTGTTCAACACTCCACTTTGTGAGCAGGGCATTGCTGGATTTGGTATTGGTCTGGCCACAGCTGGAGCTACTGCAATTGCTGAAATTCAATTTGCTGATTACATATTCCCTGCCTTCGATCAAGTAATTAATTGTCGCATTATATTCATTTCAATGAAATAATTTTATAGTCTTTTATTTCTTTCGTTACTTACATTTCCAGTTGGTGAATGAAGCTGCTAAGTGTCGGTACCGATCTGGTGGTCAGTTTGAATGCGGAGGTCTGACGGTTCGCGCGCCTTGCGGTGCGGTGGGTCATGGTGGGCTTTACCATTCACAGAGCCCGGAGGCATTCTTCGCACATGCACCTGGACTGAAGGTTGTACTCAAGATTGGGTTTATCATATTCAAATTATATGTACCCTGAGCAACTATTGTAAAACTGGAAAATAAATAGAATTTAAACTTAAATATTCTGTTATATACTTTGTTGATAATATACAAAAACTCTCAAAAAGATATATTCAATTTAATTTTGTTAAAGTACATGGTATTGTAAAAGTAAATGTCGGAGCTAACCTGTTTATATTCTATAAAGAAATAATGATTAATGATCTTATTTTTTGTTTAGGTTGTAGTACCCCGTGGGCCTATAGCTGCTAAGGGCCTGTTGCTGTCCTGCATTAGGGACCGCGACCCATGCCTTTTCCTGGAACCTAAGATCCTTTACCGGTCAGCCGCTGAAGACGTTCCCACAGAGAGCTATGAATTTGCCTTAGGGAAAGCGGAGGTCCTAAGGGAAGGTAACTAGTAGTTATGATAAATGATTATGTGGCTAATATATTAATAAATTGCCTTTGTAATGATTACATAAAAATTCGTAAAACATATTTGTGTATATTAAGAATGATTTTAAAATAGGTCAGATCATAATGAGAGAAGGCGAATCTGTTAAAATAATATTACAGCGCCGTTTCGTAAAATCTTTTATAACATTTGATTGTAATAAGAGTGGTGCTACACAATTTTTTTATCATAATACAAAATTAAACGGGTACATAATTCTATCACCAGAGTACAACGGACTAAAATAAGCGTAATAAAAATAATTTTCTAGGGGACGCAGCCACTTTGGTGGCGTGGGGTACTCAGGTGCATGTTATGCTGGAAGTGGCCCAGTTGGCTCAGGCTAAACTCGGTATCAACTGCGAAGTTATCGACCTCATGTCTATCCTGCCTTGGGATGAAGAAACTGTGTGTAATGTAGGTACACCTCAATTCTATTAAAGATATTTCTAGTTTGCTTAAAAACGATGTTATAGCACTCGGCAAACTGACTTCAGAAATCATACTTAAAAGTCCATGTGCAAGATTTTTTGACTTCTTACACTTGGTTTCTTAAATTCAATCATGTTATAAAATTTGATATCAATGCCTTGCCGTTTGCATATAATTCTTATTCTAGACCACTCACTGATATTATATAATAACTTTCAAAAAATTATACTTTTCTATCAGTCGGTGAAGAAGACGGGTCGATGCCTGGTAGCTCATGAGGCCCCACTGACTTGCGGGTTCGGAGCCGAATTGGCCGCCACCGTGCAGGTTATATTGGCAATAAATTGAAATACTAAAACATTTAAGACACATTATAAAATAAATAATAGTTGTCATTACAAAATAATACTTTTTTATGTCTTCAAAAGATTAAACAGCCTTGATGATTTTAATATGATGTAGTCAAACTCAGTAGAGAATTAAATGGCTCTGATGCTACTTTAAATTATCCTAGTGTTTGCCTATAGATTTACAAAATAGAAACCTCAATGAATTGATGAATGTTTTAAAGAAACATTAATCAATTCATTAAGGCAAAATGAAGAAATGAACCTGGGCTACTTTAATTTACTTATATGAAATTACAGTGCTAAGTTAGTTCCATAGCTTATATAGTCAAACCTGTTGCAGTCTGAATGTTTTCTCCACTTGGAGGCCCCAGTATCGCGCGTCGCGGGTTGGGATACGCCCTTCCCTCATGTCTTCGAACCATTCTACTTACCTGACAAGATGAGGTGCTTCAGTGCGCTGCAAGATTTGATTAATTATTAAGTACAATGGGTTCTTTGAAGCGATAATTGGGTTTATTATGAGTTTTCAGAAACGTCATTACAGATTTATTTTCAGGGGATAAAATAAAACTAATATTTTTAAGCTACTTACCAAAAGTAATATATAGGAATCTCTTTGTTTATATATCGATTATGTTGAATAAAGGTCGTTCGTTACAAATGTTGTATTATTAATGTATTTTTATGAATCCAATTTGAAAGGCAAAGTATATGTCTTAGTATTGTTTTTGGTTCATTAATGTTGCAGAAACTTACGTCACCTATACTAATCTTTTTATACAGAGAAGAATACGACGAAATGTAGAATAATGGCTCTGTAGTAACAAAAAATGATTTGTAAAGTACCAGGCAATCATAAGTCAATAAGAGCACCTTTTATAGTTAGTTATAACTACCATTTTTATTATCAGCAAATCGACATTCAATTTTTAAACACTCCACTACATGCCTCAATGTTTTGGTCTATTAATCCA
>JAOSYY010000013.1:472282-501845 GCA_025727935.1 Hebomoia glaucippe | reverse complement strand
TGGGTGTTATCATACGAATGGGTGTGAAGCTCTGATAAGAAGTAATAAGATATACAAAATAAAAGAAATATCCTTCTTATTATTTATTAAAGTGAAAATCAATCCATAAAATAACATTACATTAGGAATTAGTAAGAATACGTAAAGAAACCTTAATGTCAACCTTAAAAATAAGCACACGCTATTATATTGTGCTTGTTTTATGCACAATACACATTGCTATGAGAAAATAATAGAACCTATAAAAACAGTTAAAAGATATCCTAACTACAAAACATCTATATTTCAAAATAATTTGTTCCAAAACAGTAAAGGTCAAATAACAAATGCAAGCCATTTTGACTTATTTAACTTATAGTTTAAAGTCAAGTTTTGTGATGTCACATATTTACACTGCAGTCAAGATATATTACTAAAATTTGGATAAGGCATTTATTCTACATCTACGGACAAATATATCTTTTATATTACAGCCATTCCAGAGAACAAACATACATATCAGAACAAATAATTGTGCAAGTATGGTTCTAAATGGAACAAAAAATTGTTATACAAAACTAAGAACTAGACCTAAAATCAATTTTAAAGAAAATTATATCAGATGGACTAAAACTAAGTACATAACTATACTGAATACAACAGTTATACCCGGTAGAAATTGAATTAAAAACAAAATGAAATAAATAATCTTTTAAATGTCAAGACAATCAATGTTAACAGCTTAGTGAAAAGTTTAATCATCCCAGTTTTTTCGTTGGCGCGACGGTTTGAGGTAAGGTCCAGATGATGGAGAGTTAGGGAATCTTTGCATATAACGTTCCAGACGTAGATATTTCACAGTTATAAGACGACCCTCGTACCACCAGCCATGCAAACTCTTGTATACAACACCAGCATCAGCAGGAGTTGCACATTTAACGTAAACACAGCAAGACGCCTTCTCAATATCAATGTGTAAAATGTTGCAACGGTCACACTTCTCTAAAATCACATCCTGGATTACAGTGGCCAAATTTGGGTTTGCATCATTCTTTTCAAACATGCTACGAATCTTGAGGCAAGGGGTAGGAGATACAGTTAGATTGTTGACAGATCCTTCCTGTGTCTCAAAAGCTTGTCCTTGCCATGCAGCACTGCGTTTGGGGCTGCTATGTGAAGCTATCCACCTCCACACTCGACAGTCCTCACCATCTACTGACTGGACTTCCATACGAACTCTGCTCTCATTTTTCTGAATAAATTTAACTGCAGCATCCCACACCGACGCCATTTTCTCTCTATTTTGAGGCGATATTAATGTGTCTCTGACGTGGTCCACTGATATGTACGGTTCTCCAGTATTTTCAGTCTCTTGTGATATGACATCAATAATTTGCTCTACCATTGAATATATTTCTTCGCTCTTTTTTTTTTGATAAGACAAATATAATTTGTAACACTTCTGCGCTCCAAGCATAGCAACAGCAATTACTCCTATAATGATAAATGTAGAACCGGCAGAATATAATGTGTTGACAAATAGACATGATACAGGCGTAGATGGATCAGAGAGCGCAAGGGCCACAAATCCTTTGTTACGTTGCTGGACAACCACATCAGTAGACAATAGAGGGGTGTATTCAACATCCTTAGTATAAAGATTTTTTAATTGGACAACATTAATGCCCCATCTGGGATTGTGCACTAGCAACACTTGCAAGTTGTTTAGGTCAATCCTACATTGACTGTCATCTATAGCTTCAGCCCTTGCTCTGGCAATGTCCAGTATTTCTCTTTCAGTCATATATGGCATCACTCCGGGCTTGCCACACTTATATGAGGCAGCCCTTGAAGTTAATTCTGGATGGATTACTTTTAATAGATTCTTTGCATAACTGACCTGTTCCTTAGGTATACAGTTAATACCGGGCCTGTTGCCTGGTATGTTTAGTTGACATATTGGGATTACACTGTTTTGGTCATCCACCACTGATGTTATATCATTTCTTTTAACTATATACATGAAAAATAGGCAAAAAAAAAAAAGTGCAACTAGAGCAACTAAGGCAAGGGAAACGAGATTGTTTTTCAAGAAGTTCTTGTCATTAGCCGTTTTGTAATCAACAACATCAGCCCTGGAGACTCCACTTATGTAAGATCTACGTGGAAGTATTGTACTTCCATTTGTGACATCCCTATCTATATATGATGATGTTTTTGGGGGGTCAGCTTTAAGAGCTGACAACCGTCTTGTAAAGTTACTCAAATATGGTGATTCTACTTCATCCACAGAAGATAAATTTGATTGGTATGTACTGGTTGAGGGTTGGAAAGAACTCACTGACGGTTTATAAGAACTTGCCGATGGTTGGTATGTGCTTGTAGATGGTTGGTAATTACTTGTGGATGAAAAGCTTGAAGAGTAATTATTAACAGAAGACCTGTCCGCTAAGGTTGACGTCAAACCAAGTCGAGATCTTATCGAATTAAGATTATCTGAAGGTGAAAGTGAAGAATAATTGGTAGATAATGAAGGGCGGGAGAAAATTGATGTTTTAAGTGGACTTGTAGAGGTATCATGAGTGGGTAGAGTGCTTGAGATATAGTCACTAGATCTAGAATTGCTTCGGAAAGGGCTTGAAGTTTTCTTCTCAGCATCTACATCACTATCAGATCCCGTTTCGAAGTCATCTTGATCGTTAGCGTAAGTACGTGTTACACGTCGTGTTGTGACTGTCTCGACCTCTTCGTGTGTGCGGACTGGAGATTTCTCCTCTTCAGATTCTGAACCGTCTGAGTCAGGTTTTGTCGTTGAAGTTTTCTTAACAGGAGTACGACGCGTCTTACTTGTGGGCGGCGGTAACATAGCACCACCTGTGGTAGCTCTGCGCCCGCGTTTTTCTTGCACACTGCTAGTATTCGTATCTGTGTCTTCATCACTTGAATAGCGCGCCAGCGACCGTCTATTTTTTACTTTGCTGTCTACACTATTCCGAGATGTTTTGTTATCCAATACCATTTTTAACTTCTTTACTAAAAGTTTTCTCGTCGATGCCGTAATCGGCATGACAGGGAACCCATGCTCAGCTAGCTTCGACCGAAGCTCCGCGTCTGACATTGAATCTACTTGATCGGCCATTGTGATATCTGTAAGAACAACACCAAGTTTTATAACACAGAACTTTAAGTAAACTAAATTAAACGATGCCACAAATGAATGTTTAACCTTTTGTGTTTAATTCGGGCACAGAAAAATTACGTCAAGGTATCACAAACTAAAAATTCACCGGCGCGTCATCCCACACGCGCTAAGAACGTCGTTACATGAATAATGTTGCTACATGTCAGTTACAATTTCCAATTTGTCAAATACTTGCCAGGTGAAGGTATATATTTTTTCCTTGACGTACCAACATTGGTATTTACAACAAAGCTAACGAAAGGAGAAAAAAATAGAATAAAGTTATTAATACTAAATTACATATGAAAGATATTTGTAAAGTTACACAGCGTACATATGTCGTTTGTAAAATTTGCTTTATTTTGTCTGTGGTTGTTCAGATTATTCTTTGATATCTCGCTGCCCGAGATTCTAAAACACAAAAGTTGTCATAGTATTTATAACAAGGTATTTATAATCTGTGATATAAATTAATAACTATGATGATATTGCTTAAAATTATGGAGCGTAGAACATTATTACTTACCGTTTTAAAATTGAAAATACTAATTAAAGTTCTGTTGGTATAGAACAAAAAAGGAGATAGCGTCTTTATTATTGAACATTTAATATTTTTTAACGGTTTTTGATTAATAGGCACTCCGCACGACAAAAGGTCAAGTTTTAAAATGTTTTGTGATATGTTTATCTTATTAGTTTTTTATTATAAACAATAAGTAATCTTTTCTTCTCTGCTTAATAGTTATTTGAAATTTTTAGAACCTTAACTATTTATTCAAACATTATCTCCATTAATAAAAACAAAAATGTAATTTAAAAATACAATTGATTTAAATATATAACATAATAATGTGATACGGTAATTGAATTACTTCGAAAATAAAAACAAAGACTTATAACACCAAGATTTATTAGTAGCAAAAACAAGTTTTAAAATCTTACTAGTAAAAATATTTTACAAAGAGACTTTGTGACGTACTTATGCAATACCTTTAAAATTAAATATAATTCCATAAATAGACACATTCGTACTTACTACATACATAATAAAACTACATAAATATTATTATAGTAGGTATTTTATAAGTGTTATGATAAGACTTAATATTACATCTAGTTTCTTCGTTCTAAAACCTTTGGAAACCTCTTACATTCCATTTATTTTAAGAGGAACGTACTTTGGATGATTTTTGTTTTCAATATAAAAAATATTATAAATGAAGCGGATTGTTTTATGCGAAACTATGAGTTGATTTTAGAGTTTAACCCCGATTCGGAAATGTTATAATCATAAAAAGTACAATGTATGGTACGAACTTACAGTTATGCTATAAAATTAATTTAATTTTAGCATTTTGAATAAATTTCAGTTGTGTCTCGGAATTCGCAAAATTTTATATTTCGTTCACAAACATGATGAAAATAATATATTTCTTTGGCTATTATTCATTTCATAATCGTATGTAATGTATAGTGAATTTGTAGTAACGTGTACTGTCAAAATTAAAAACGAATTCAAAAATATATGATTAATGATGCCGAAATTTTATTAAAAGTTTTGACATATCTTTAAGCTAAATATCTAAAGTTGACTACTTTGACCTCTTCAAATTATGGAAGTATATTCAATTGAAAAATCGAAATAGTCACATATAAAAGTGTTCTTACGTCGTACCAGTATTTCACAAATTGTTATGATATATTTTGTACACGTTTAGAAAAGAAATTTATTTTCCCATACTTTTTAAATAAACTAGTGATAATTTAACCATCGACTGAGTCGCTGATTTCCTTTAATTTTTTTATTTGTTTGCCTCTTTCTATTGTAAATAAATGATAAGTGGCAGCTTTAACTATTCCTTGAGATGATGTAGTTTTGATTGTGTTTTAAAAAAGAAATATTTACAATAATATAAGGATAAAAAGGTGCTTAGGATTGTATTGAAGGGAAGTTCCATCCTCCGAATCCTTTCTCTAGTTCTTTGGCAACGGCTAAACATAGGCGATCTTGATTTGGCGCTGCTATTACCTGTAAATATATAGGAACCTTAATTAATTATATTTATAAATTCATGAACAGTGCAGCCAAAACTTTAGATGCGGTTTAAGAAATATTGCTTTGGCTTACGTTAGGTATAAAATAATAAGACAATAACATTAGAATGCTTTTGTATAAGTTTTGACAGTTTAAATTTCTCAAGAGACAAGTGAAAAGATTGTTTCGTGAGTCCTTGGACTAGTATAACTTCCATATTTCTCGAGCAGAAGTTGCTATCTTTATATTTATTCCGAATAAATATTTTAATTCTTCAATTATCATTTTCTGCGGCGGCAATATCTGTTTAAAATATCTATCCATACTTTCAATCTTCGATATAAATAAGGGTTTATGGGTAACGTCTCTTTTTACGCATAGACGAACCTGCAACGAGACGGGCAGGCCGTCGTGGAGTCCGCAGGGAACAGCGGTGGCGGGTAGGCCCAACACGTTGTACAGCATAGTGTACGCGACGCCAGATGTGCGCACGTACACCTGCGAGTGCTGGTGCGCACGCGTACTATGCACCGGGTACAGCAACACGCCATCCGAGCCGAGCAATTCCTAACCACAGATAACCGTCACTAACCATACTCTATACTTGTAATGCAGTGATTCTCAATCGCTGTGCCGCGACACTTTTGTGTGCCGCCAAATTTTTGTCACAAACTATTTATGCAGTGTGTTGTGGTAAGTAAAAATTTTTTATCTTTTTCTTTGTGTGCCGCCAAATTTTTAAATCGTTAAATATGTGGCGCAACAAAAAAAAGGTTGAGAATCACTGTTGTAATGTATTATGTTAGGCATATCGTGTATAAATGAGAATAAATTCTTCATAACGTCCCATTTACATGAAGAGAATTTCTCAGCTCAAAAATACGATTATCGTCAATTAGAAGAAAAACTACGCCCAACTTACCACTATGCGAAAGAGTTTTAAATGATAACAATGTCCTAAAAAAATAACATTAGAATATATTAATACCGTACTCTTTGGAAAGTAATATATACATTTATCTAATTTTAATAATGTGTATATCAGTATAGTTTTTTATATGTATAAGTCATTCTGTTGGTAAATATGTTAATTGGAAATCTCGAAGCTTGATGTTTACGCGAGGACATTAACCGTGTTTATCTTTCGATGTTCAATCTTGCCCATACGACCTTGTGTCTTCACTGTTCTTGGCGTCATTGTATTACCTGTATATACTCCTTGAACTGCTCAGTCTTCTTGTGGTAGTACTGGGTTCGGTGCTCCGGCATAAACAGGTTGGTTTTGTGTATCAGCGTGAAGCCGAGCCCTTGCAACGATCTCGATCCTCCACCAAACATGTACTTGACTAGTTCCGTTACTAGGTTCTTCTCATGCTGATACGATAAAGTTTTGTTAATTGAACATTTGTTAAAGAATGGCTTTAGAAACTCGTTTCTAGAGATATTCCACTCATCGCAGTATTTATGACGTCTAGACACTATTAGGACGGATAAAAATTAATTTATAACGTAGAAATACATAATTCGACTAGACAAAAGGTGTAAATATAATTTTGGAATAGATGACTCTCATTTTTTATTGACTGGACAACACACGGCATACCTTTGGATTTGCTGGATCTTGCAACATATTTGGAATATCCTTCATAGAGAAAAAAACAGCTACAGACATCTCAACTGAATCTTCGAGGTCCTTGAAGTTGTCCTGTAAGGTGATATAAAATTTGTAACTACTCGTATACATTGAAATTTCTTCTATATTTAACTTCCCATGAGTACAGTATTACTTTAAGGCATACCTTGTCACTGAAAACAGCAAAGTGTATTTATATTTTTTGGGATTATAAAGCTATTATTCATGCAAGACTAGCCAGTTTAGAATGAAAGACTAATTATAGATTTTAGGTGACTCACGTGACATATCTGCGCTCCACATTCCTCTAAGTAATCGGCTGCATTTTTTATTGTCTCTTTGATACACTTCTCCACATCTATTAGAGCGATTGAATAACACGCTTCTGTTGCGTAAAAGACCTGTGGAACCATAATAAATCCTGAATGGGCTATGAAACATCTGGTTTAAATATAAGTAAGCAATGCTATAACAGAAATTAGTTGTGGGGTAGTGAAAGAAATCTCGCACTGCCTAGGCGTGTACAGGGACAGACATATTTGTTAATCTCATTTTGTGCCTAATTATCTTCATAGTTGAGAAGTTGAGCCATTAGCGTAATGTCTGAAGGATATTTTAATTTAATTTTAAATTAATTATAATGTTTATAAAGTTTTTTTTTTAATAGACCTCGACCCAAAGGAGGTATATAACTTCGACATGTCTGTCCGTTTGTGTCAGGCATCAAAACTGCCAAACGAATGGACCGATTCTGATGCGGTGTAATTTGTTTCTATGAGTTAGTTGCTGCGTTCGAACTGATTTTTAACTTATTCACAATTATTATAATTTATGAAGATCTAGGCGTTTGATGATTTTTCATCGATTTACTTGTTGATGTTCTTTCACTCTTAGACGACGAAGGACTAAATAATTTACAAAAACATCTCTCACCCTAAGTTTTTTCATGTCAACCGGTTGGTCGAGATTAAGTTTACGGCAGTTGTCAGCACCCATAACATTCATGAGCAAGGGCAAATCTTCGGCGTGCCTGCTCATCGGTCCAACCGTTAGGAACTTGCTATAATTCTCATCATTTAGTGTTGGTATGTGACCTTCTATCGGTATTATTCCTAGAAACAATAGTCAAGCTGTCTTAATCAAAAAGTATTTAAAATAATAACTAATTTATGTAAATAAACAATTTTAAACGAATGATGTTAGTATCCTGTAAATATGTATGTTAACGGTTTAAGCGTTATCTCATATATAATATAACGAAGCGATAACCTTTCTTAAAAGTAAAGTAGCGACAACTTAACAATGACAGTAGTAAAAGTAAAATTCAGTCCCAAAGGAACTATAGAATTTATATGCAAGTCTCCTGGGGTCTTATGGTAGTACCTGGGCTAGGTTTGTGTCCAAAAATTCCACAGAAGGCGGCCGGAATACGAATCGAACCAGCGATATCTGATGAGACACTAATCGGTGAAGCGCCACACGCTAAAAGGGCAGCCTGTAATCCAACACATTTAAAAATTATACAAATTGAAACTTTTACTTTTTTATTATACCTCTAATCTACTGACAGGTGGAGGTTCACTTGATCAATTGTGTGCCGGTGAACTTTTTATTTTTATTTAGATTATTCAGAAATTCATAGATAAAAGACGAAACGCGTATTACACTTCACCACAGTTCCATATACATTATAAGAAAAATTTAAATGTTGATTTTTAAGATCAAATTTACAGGATCTTATACATGGACTATCAGCGTTTATTATCTGTTAGTTGACAGTTTGTTTTGAGTATTCGTTCAAGAATCTAATAACAACAAGTTAATCTAAACAAAATGAATGTACCTACTCTCATTCAATTATTTTATACTCTTACTTTATTTTCAAAATATTCCTTGAATTAAAAAAGCGTTTAAGTTAACAATGAAGAAGACGGACCAAATTTTATTAAGTAAATAATGTTTTAAAAACATCGTTGTTATGTATACTAAATAAACCTTGAATGCATCAAGTCGCGCGATCTTTGTAAACATTAGATCACTGTATATTCTCTGCGTCCTTTTGCGTCTATATTATTATAATTGTCATCATTTATTGTATTATTGTACACTTTATCGAAGTGTGAATTAAGAATACATGATTAACCTTTGTACAGGGGAAAAATATACAAGAGTATTGAAAGGATTAATAAAGTTGGTTTAGGTGGCATTGTTGAGTTAAATTGTAAAGCGTGTATGTGAATATAAAGTACGATTGCTGATTTCTAAAATTGTATATAATTTTTTACTTGGATAGAAATTAGCTCGGAAGAAAATGAGAAACGTCTACTTCTTCTGTAAGTACTGGTAATTTTTTAGGGTGGCGAAATTTGTAGTAGGAAAAATTGCAACACTATCACCGCAATTTTTTTCAATGTTTTCTTCAGTGTCTAAGGAGACAGTAATGTTAAATGCGGCTGTGAATATGCGGCATAAATTATGTCTTTGAAGTATTTTCTCAGGGTAAACAGAAAGTAATATTTCTCAAAACCGTTGATAGGAGTATCTGGAATGTTTGAATGTATGTTTCAATTTCACCATTAGGAACTCAATATAACAAACCTCTCCCCCTGAAGATCCACCGGGCGTCCTATTGACATTGTATGGGTTATTCGTAGCCCCAGTTAAAAGATTGGTGGTCTCCCATCCGAGGCAGAGTTCTGGCGTATTTGAGACGAGGAGAGGAATCGCTCCAGCTTCTTTTACCAATCGAACTGCCTCTCCGTCTTTAGTCGCTCGGCGACCAGCGAATTCTAGGCATCCAACTGCATTTGATAATCCTGGAAAGTTGTCGAATTTTTGTTAAAGGCCGAATAACTAATATTATTGTAATCATAACGCGAGTCATTTGCTGCTTTTGGAGGAAAGCTTTTGCTCTGAAAATTTCAAAGAATTTTACCTTCTAAAGAACAGCTCTCTTTAACTGTGAATGGCACACCCAAAAGCGGTTTTCCCTTGAACAGTTCATCAATCTTCCCCTCTTCCCTGGCTACAGCAATCTTTCTATCCCATTCTATGGCTTCCTCCAACGCTGCTTTGCACCTATCTTCCACCACAGCGTTCAAGACCAGATTTACATCACGAATTCGGCCGATAAACGCAAATGTTATTGCTTCACTTGTAAGCTAGAAATAAAAATCACGAAATGTTTACATAATAAAAGAAATATCTTTATGTATATCGGTTAATTATATATCCATTTTAATTTCTGCTATTTTTTGTCCCCGGCTGCGGTATTATTTATATCAACCACTTCTAATTGTCGATCATACCATTTTTTCATCAAACTCATTAGATGTACAGACACGCGATTCCTATTGATTTACTTTATGTAGGTAAGCAAAGTAGTTTATAACGAACGAAGATTTGCTGAGCAATTTTAATTCAAGAAAACATTTTTCTTATGTAAATTCTGGACTTATATTTAATACTAGTTTCCGTTAGCGGATTCACTCACGTGCATGTGAATTATTCCACCTTGGTAAAGATCTCTATTTTTTTTTAAATATAATAGTCTTATAGCCTTCCTCGATAAATGTACTACCCAACACTGCAATAATTTTTGAAATCGGTTCAGCGCATTCAAACAGACAAACAAACTCTTCAACTTTATAATATTAGTATAGAAAACATAGTTTTGCAAAAGAGATTTGTGTTCCAAAATCTTCATAGTAGGGTACATTTATGAATTTGATGTTCACTGTTTTCATAGCCATAAACAAATTATTCGAGTGTGTAAAACATTTCAAAGACAACAATTGAAACCACAATCCAATATTGCATGTTTATTGTTTACAGATGTCCAAACAAAAGCTCGGCCTGTCCAAATTCCGAATAGAACAATTAGTTATTGTTTAGATTCTGATTGAAAATAGATGCATGCAAAGAGACATGCTTTAGGTATAACTTTACGTATAGCAAATATTGAAAACCTTATATAAACTGTTAATTATGCATCTCTTTAAAACAATTTCAAAACAAAAAGTGATCAATATTTAGATGTTACGCGTCCGTACTCTATTTTTAAATACTCCATGCCTCTTGTACCTAGGTGGGTGATACATCAAGTATTTCTCTTCCACTTCCCACTAGAGAAACTAGTTTCAAACTTTCTTAATTAAATGATGCCCTGTGGTTGAAGTATCATATTTTACCACAAATTTGCAAATGTATTTATGCGAGATGAAAATTAATTGATCACTAACCGGAGTTCACGTAATTGGCAATATTACAATTAATATTTATTACCATTCTATTGGTTATAAAATATGTATGATAATAAAATAATAATACTGATCTTTTGTTTTATTATACTATATATATAATATTAATATTACCAACGAGCAAAAATAACAAACAAACGACATCTCTAAATCGTCAGGTTTCAAATAAAAAAGAAGGCATTAAAACCGTTATTCGTTTAGTTACGATGACACTGACGCATTATAACACACGTCTTTGCTATAAACAAGCTATTTCATGTTACTTAAAAATCAATTGACGCCTTTACTTCTATTAAAACGTCATCAGGTTACTTAAGAAATCTTAAAAATATAAGCCCACATTGAAAATGTAATCGAATTTATATTCTTTAAGAATATTATTAAATAACATATAAATTTTTAGTAATCATTGAAGGTAAGCCATATAAAAAAGTAGAGCTCTAAAAATAGATGAAATACGTTCTCAGAAAAGTACTATTAAAACCTCTTTGTATTGCATAATTTAATTATTACAGATAAATAATTTAACAAAAGGAACGGCCTTGTGACATTTTTTTCAAAAAAACTAAAGTTTTTAAGGTAATATCATTTTATATTATATTTTATTTATTGATTATTTATATTTTTATATACAAATATATCGAACATTCAATCTAAATTAATCCTTAGCCAAATAAACTAAGAAGATTGTATATTATATTATAACTGGTGAGAGAATACTTAAAGATTAAATATATCATAGGTATAATATAAAACAAATGCATTTTTTTATTTTAACTACATATATACTTTAGGTACTACGAATAATGTCTTTTATTTGTCATGCAAATCAACCAAAATTACTGCCTGAAAATAAAAATAAACAATGTACTAGCATTTAATTCCCATTTTCTTGTCAATTTTATATTTAAATATTTTATTTCTTCTTTTGATTTCATTAGTATATACCTACTTAATTATACTGATAAGAGCGATACGAAAAGCGTACTAGAACCCGACATATGATTTAAAATTGATATATAAGCGGTCATTGACTTTGCTTTGTTAGTTGCATTATTTAAAAATCAATACAAATTCGGTCTTTAACAATTAAAATTGACTTAAGAACAATACTTACTTCACCATTTTTTATAGCCGCTGCCAAATCCGTAGCGCTCCGGAGCAGTATGGGATTCTGTATCGGCAAGACATATTTTGTGCTCCGTGCACGAAGCCAGAATAATGGTGCTAAGATAAGATTGAGAAGGCGTAGGATCACGCCTACTATCCGGACGCCAACCTCCATACTGTTAAAATAACCAGTCACTTATTAATGATATTATCACGAGTGCACTAAAAATGGGTTACATTTAACCCTTGCCACAAAAAAAGGAATGATATAAATTTGACGTGTCAGTGTGTCTGTCTATCTATGTGCTCGTAGATCCGAAACTAATGAATAATCTTGACGCATTTGTTTTGAAAACGTCATCGAGATCATTCATAGATATTATTTGTATAGATTGGTGCAGTTATTTGACAATTTGTGGTCGGTTTATTACGTCATACAATTTTTTGAGTATTTAAACAACACGAAAATATTGCTGATTTTTGATGTAGTAATAAATAATAATGAACTAAATTAATAAACTTAAAAGAATCAATACAGTATCACCGATACGCTGCTATTGATATCTTCATAACTTTCATGGATTTTTTAAAATTAATAATATATTTCACCCACAATGTCGTCTAAAATGTTGTAGAACTCGTTTCTTGATGCTTTAATATTAATAATTATTATTTGATTTGTTTTATTGTTTATAGAAAACTATTTATATTATCTTTGAAAAATAAATATCATTACAACTAATTCAATAATAATCCTCTTTGTATTTTCAATAAACACGCGACCAAGCTTTATTAATCAGTCGGTGACTGGTAACAATATACGTCCTTAATATTTATACTTTAGGTATAAACCTGGGTTGGATAGTGATAACATCATAAATTATATTAGTAAATTTAATGGAGCACGCCGTAAACTCATAAACGTGTCACCTTGTCGAACGCGAGTAAATAAATTTATGTGAAGTTCACACGTGTTAACATGAAATACAATTAATAAAGCATACGTATAGCTTTCAGGAAAATATATATTGATTTTCACTTGCTCACTTTATAAGTGATAAGTGAGACAGGTCATATTATTATTAAATACACATTAACTGGAGACTTATTGACATATTTGTATATGGCTGCGGCGTCACTATCGTATCACTTTTGGATAAATTCATTAATTTAAATTTGTGGTGGAAGGAATTCTAAATGAATTATAAGTTCCGTCCGGGTTACGTACCGCTCCACCGCTCATAGATGGAAAAGTTGTGAAATGCTGTTGCATTTCGATTTCAGTTTATGAATTTCTGAATACTCGAAATAAAAATAAATAAGGCTGGCAGCAGAACGTCACTATGACAAATGATGTATTGTAGCTAAGGCATTAACGTTTGCAACGCGTCTTCTAAATCTACTGATCTTGGAGGTGTCCATGGGCGATAGAAACCGCTTAATTTAGGCGAACTGCATGCTCGTTCATATCGTATAAAAAAATTAAATTTATAAAACACGGGGTTTGTATTGATGTATTTTAAACATCTATTTATTTTCATCTTAGCACTAGCAATGACCTGAGGTTTCAGGTTCTTATAAAATAAATAATATAGACTATGAACCAGTGAAAGCAACCTTAATAATGATTTAACCATTTAGGAGATTAGCTGGAAGAAACATATAAAAAGTTGTGTTGATTTCAGTTAGGTACATACTTTCATAGGCATTTAGAAAAGACGCTGTTATTTTAATTTCAAAATTTACCTATACACTAAAAGAACCTGACATACCTATAAAATGCTTGTAAAATTGTTGAAAATATATAAACATATTAGTCCCGGCGGGATGAAATCCACGAACCCTCAGTGAACTTACTGCACAAGTTGCATGAAGTTTTAAATTAAATAACTACCATAAACATACGATTTTGTCGGCATATACTGAAAACTTGAAAAGCAGCTAAGACCAAATGTATCTATGTAATTAATCTATTTACCCTCAGTATCAATGTTGTTTATTAAATTTTACTGACAAGTTTATTTATTGTTTATGGATAATTTGAAAGGGTGTAAGCAATTAGAAGATGCGAAATTGAATTGTTGATCATATAAAACGTTATTATAGGGAAAAAGACGCGCGTCAGTTTAGTTTTAATTCTTATACGAGTACACGTTTAATTAATTTATGTAATAATAATATTATTTCTTTTATAAGTGACATTATACGTGAAAATAGTGAGGCTAATGTCATTATGTTATCTTGGCAGACTTTCAAATATCATGATGTTATCTGTGCATTCAAATGACAACCGGCGAATGTAACTCCATAAACACTGGAAGTGAGTCATGTCATTCCAGCACTTACCCCTAATGAAGAAAACCACGAATGCCGCACTGACATTATAAACCTAAAAGCCTCTGGCTAGTGTATGAAATATTGAAAAGGTTGCTTTTTATGCAATAAAAGTCTTGGAGAGAATCCGTCGATAACTCTATATTCAAAATGTAGTCGTAATAGAAATTTCTTCTGTTTTTTACATACGTTATATCAATAAATCTTATAATCTTTTTGACTTTATTGGCTTAAGTTCTACTTAATGATTTTATTTCTCTAATTATCGTCACAGCTTCCGATAATTTTAATTTCTGATCGCTAACATTATTTACAAAAAGGCTATTTGATAATTATTTACAAAAAGCCCGATATAAAACAAAGTTTGACATATCAAAATGGCGTTAAAATAATAACCGCAATACTGTGAAATTACGTATTCACATCAAACCTTCCCTTTTAAAACAATAAATCTGAGTGCAATACCACTTGATTACGATCTATTTACGATGTGCAGTCACAGAAGGTCGAACGTACGTGATACTTAAACAAATAATGCTATTGCCCTATTAGGTACAACCTCGCGCTCTATTTATACGTTTATTTTTAGTCTGTGGCTCTTTACCATGTAGATCTTATTCAGCCCTAGTTAGTGTAGAAACTTTAAATCGATTTTTTTAAGTTTATTGGTATTAAGAATAAGTCTAATTATCAAGTTATTAAAATCTTGTATTATAAATAAATAAATGTAATTTAAAAAATGTGTTTCTTGTCGATTGTAATTAAGCCGTATGTAACTGGGACTTATATGATATATATTACTTATTTTAAAATGTTTTTTACGCTGTGCCGAACATTAAATAGATTATAGTACCACTGCTAATAAAAGACAAGACTAAAAGCTCAAAATCAATCAGGTGACCTCATGTACGTGATGCGAAAACTTTGAGTCCGTTTCTGGGTAAGAGTGTATGTACACTTTAAAAGTTTCAATTTCTTCCTTAACTTTTGTAAACCATAAACTTTGATATTTTTTTAGATGTTTATTCTTCATTTTAAGGTATAAAGTCATAGGAAATTTCTTTCATCAGGAAATTAAACGCGAGGGGTCTTTTGGCCTCGATTGTTTGACAGAAAACTAATATAGCGTAAGAGAAAAACGTTAGAAGGTTTTAAACCTACAAAGAACAATGAAAATATAAGACAGATAATACTAGATACTTATCAACGCGAAATTCACATGTAACTAAACGTAATGGTAACCTCACAAAAATTAAAATTAAGTTTTGAAGTCACACCGCCATTGACGTAATTATTTTAGTTATTCGCGGCGCAACAAAACGTGATTGGTTTATAAACTCAAGGAAACTAACCAAATTGCGCCTCTATGACCTGTGAGCAAAATTTAAACTAAATTTGTTTTATTCATTAGATATCGTAATCAAAAAATGTTTATTATCAAGTCATTGTCTAATATTTGTTAACAGTTAAACTTTGACTGAGACTTTTAAAAAATTGTCTGTATGTCTGTATGACTGGATGTGTGATAGATAGGATTTCATTATAAATTTGATAATAATCAAAGCTTTCCTTAGAGCTGTGGGAGTGTGTGTGGGAGTGGGAGTTACGTAAACTCAGTGATTTACTCTGAAGTTAATTTAACTTATACAAAAGTTTTAACAATTTATATACAACTTTACTATATTAGGGTATTAACGCTAAAATTCCATGTGCACTGTGTTTTGAACTTTTACCCTATACCTGTCAAAGGAGCACTTAACATAGAGTGCTCGAGAAATAGTGCCTTAAATGCCTTTTTGCGAATGACAAGAGGTCGTAACATTCACACTTTGATCGTTGATGTCGGACTACTCAGCAATTTTCTGTAGATACAAAGGATACTTTACTTTAATCATACAAAAAATGGAATTTATTTCTTTTTCATATAGCCTGACTAGCAGTTTGCGCTGATTCATCCACGCTAATTGTATGTATTAAATATGTTTTTTAAATAAACTCCACGAATTCGTATATTAGACAGTAAAACTGACCTACCGAATTTTATTATTGTATTTGTATTTAAATACCACCAAGCCAATCATATCTATACTAAAATTATTTTTACTGGACCTACTAGTAATACTTTAGGTGTTATAAGAATTTTCTGTTGAAATTATGACGTTTGATCAGGTATTAAAAAGAATGAGATATAATATTTGTCACTAAATATTAATGTAATAAAAATATAATTCAAATGACGTTATCCATTAAATACAGAACACTTCTATTAAGTTGTTTACGAGTTTCCAGTGATGCAAAACAGATCTGTCTCATAAAAACGTGGAACACAATAGCGTAAGAGTAATTGAAAATCGAAACTAGATCATCTATGTGGATAATAGAATTTCTTCCTCTTGAAATTTTCTATTGTATTATGAATATATGGGATATGAATGATTCTTATTGTGTTTATTGATTCATCCTCATCAAAATACGTTTCATAGAATCAGATTAAGAAATTAAGAAGTAACTATTGGGACTAGTAGCCGCTGTTGTCGAAATTCGACTATAATTAATATAAATAATAATTTTGAACATTATTATTAAGGACTACATTTTAATAATATTATGTATTAAATACAGGTAGCCCGTGTATTGTTTTTTAATTGATTTTTGGTATTTATCATGCACGATAAAAAATAATCTGCATTCTGTCTTTTTTATTTTATATACTTCCATCCGATTAATTTTAAGCGCGCAAAAAGGAGTACAAAATTTTTGCATAACGTATTACTACATAGATTAGATAATAAAACCTGGTACGCATTCGATTTAAAGCATAACTAATATCATATTTGCTTACACAAGTTGACTTGAAAATTACTATTAAAACATAAAATATTTTCAGCGGTCGCTAAACAAATATACAAACTTGGAACAGTCAATATGTCTTTACATAAGGACGCCTTACTATAAACCTTTTATGTAACACTAATATTTACCATGCATTGTGTACACGTGAGAAGGTTCACTTAGAGGACTTTACGAACATGTTAGGCCACATTTTTAATAGAATAGGAGATAACAAAACGTCACCGGTCAGTAAGTGATCGGTTCTATATGGACGTCCCACCAAAGTTATTGTAATAGACGAGTAGGGTTCCAAGTGTTATCGATACGGAAAAATCATCTGTTCTCAAGGATGTACGATAAGACAGGTCTAAGAAAATGCGCGGCTGTGGATTGATAGATATCGAAATATACAAAACCAATGAGCACTTTATCAAAATTAAAGGAATGCATATAAGATTTAAACAATGATAATTGTTAAAGATCAATAATTGTTAAAATTAATTAAAAATAAACATTGTCTCTAATATTAATAAGTGTATTTTTACCTAAATTTGATAGATTGATTGAGAGGGATATTCAACACACATTGAGATTCTACTCCATACAATGGTATCTCTGGTTTGAATATTGTTAGTTCTTTTAGAGGTTATAATTTTTGTAATACACGATTTGAAAATATGAAACAACTCGAGAATTAAAAATTAGTTACTCACTATAAAAAGCTAAAGAAATTTCCACACAATGTTTCCTTACGATTGTATTACGAATTCTATTTAACTTCTAATGCATTTATAAAAAACGAATTACTCTTGCTTTGAAAATTATTCTAGGTTCATAGATCAATCAAAAATCAATGTGGCTGGTGTATTAATTTAAACTTAATGTTATTCCTATTCTTTCAACGAATTATTGTCTATTTAAAAAGCGTTCAATTTATTCCTCGCCGCGTTTTATATTACAAAATTTTATTTATCATTAATAGGAATTTTCTAAAAGTACTTACGTATATATTATTGACGTGTGAAGTCTGTGCCTAATGAATAGAATTAAAAAAAGATAATAAAAAGGCGCGTAATTTTTCACGCGGAGTAATGTCAGCGGAGCGACAACAACGATATTCAACGAGCAACTCGCGACTTGCGACTGATGGTATTGTACAGACACTGTATTTTATGAACCACGGTAAAACGAAGTGTACGGGAAATTGGAAGCCAATCAATACTTGAATTACAAATTTACAATGATTAGTTTTTTTTTTAATTTATTTAAAAGTGGTACATACCAGTTTAATTTAAGTGTAAATACATATTTATTTTATTCAACTCTACGTGGAAAGGTCGCGAAAGTTCGAAAAACAAAGTACTAAATTTACCTAAGCAAAAATAAGTAACGTTTTTTAAAGTATGTATTATATCTTCCTATTTTTCTCTTAATTATAAAATAGAAAATGATATTTATTCTATTGTATTATTCTTTTCTTGTCTAATTTTGAAAGAAACGTTTAAGTGTTCTGTGAGAAACACGTACATAGTAAAATATATTTTTGTGATTTTTTTTCAATATTTCCTATTTTATTAAGATATATTTTACTGAATATGTGTATAAAATTATTTTTTCTACATTCAACAAAAATATGGTAAGCTTATTTGGTTCGGATTGGTTATTTTTATATTGAACAATGCTAAAAATGTACTTAACTATTTTTTTGTTATTTCACAACATAGAATTTTTCTTTTGAAGATAGTTAAAAAAATAACAAAAAAGCATAAGTAAGAATTATGTCTAATAATTAAAAAAAAATTTGCACCGCTCAGTTATAGATCTAGAGGTCCTACTATCAAGGGCAAGGAAATAAGACTGATAATTATTTAAACTTATTTCACCCAACTTCTCTTCTATCTAACAAAGGCTGCAAACGCAAAAGCGTCCTCCTAAAGGCTAAAAAAAGCTGTTTAAAATTAGAAAGCAAGAGGGATCGATAACTATTCAGCACGTAGTAATATATCTCTCATTAGATATATTATTATAGTTAGAATCTTAGAAAAAGTTGACACGTGTACAGATTATGTAAAAAAAAAATGTCACACAATATATATTCTTTATAGCCATTTTAGTGTGACCAAATTCCCATTAATGTATTATCTATCTATAGATTTACTGAAAAGACGGCTTCCAAAAAGGTGCTTCAATTAATAAAACTTTAAAAAAAGGACCCAAACGCTATATCTTCATTGTAATGCAGAATATTCATGATGCACACCTACATTTTTAAGGCAAAACAGGTATTGGGTGACAAAAGACTTTTTGTTAATAATTAACACGGAACACTATACGGAATTTATATTTAGTTTTGTACTTATCTTATATCTATCCTAATAAATAAGATAAAAGCGTTTGTGATGTCAAAATAATAGCGTTTTCCTAAATCCAAACAGAAGCTGGATTGAAAACAATTGTTTATTTGTTTGTGCCTCCTAATCTCCGAAATAATTATCACTGGTAAATATGTTTCATGATTATAAAGTGTACATAAAATCAAGGCCAGGTATTTGACTGGACTAAATAAAAAAAAATAAAAAGAAAATATTGTGTGTTGAATAATAATAATCTTCGATGGGTTGGATGTTGGATATGCAAATCCTTTACTGTAATTCAAAAACTTCCTGGGAGTAACTATAATAGTCCAATCTTTACTAATATTATAAAGCTTAAGGGTTTGTTTGTTTGACAGATCTAATCTTAGGAACCGCTGCTCGATTTAAAAAATATGTCAGTGATGGATACTGTATTTATCAAGGTAGGCTATAAGCTGTATTATATTTTCAAAACGATTAGGGATCCTTGCTAAAAGTCCTATAATGTTACCCAAGGTGTAAAAATTGAAATGAACACGAGCGAAACCGCTGGCAGAAGCTAGTCGTCCCTATATTTTTTATAAAATATATAAACAGTAAACACGTTACTTCGATTTTGCGCGAAATAAAAACAAATCAACAAACAATATATACAATGTTATATAAGTGAAGCAAGGACAAATATCTTAAATTACATAATATCAAGTGTAGCCTTCAAAGGCCAAAAAAAGTATTTTATTAATAATACTTTCATCACAATTGCGGAAATAATAATTGTATGTGTATTATCGAATTCGATTGGAATAGTTATAACGAGTAATCGCATGTTTTCGCTATTTTTAAAATAGTGGTCAAGTTCGAAACGATTTGGTGCGAAAAGAGTTTGTCCTATTAAGTTATTTTAGAATCTTCATTTATCTTCTTCAAGCCTTGACATTTTGTTTTTCTTTCAAAAGTATGCTTTAGATATATGTTTTTAACACAATTGTACGTTTTGATAATAAATCTATCAATTACATAAATAATCTTTAATGTTCAGTACTTTGAATTTTAATTATTAAAAAAATATATTATATACTAAAAGCCAATTACACACAAAATACAAAATTATTCTGAAAATTTCAAACCAAGATCCAAATTCTAGTAACTGTCAAAAGTTGTGTTAGAAAGGTAACGAATCCCAATGCATTGGAAACAGAACATAATTTAAATACCAAAATGTTTGAAAATCGTGGGAACTCTTAGGTGCAATTATGTAAAGTGTATCGAATTTTCATAAAATCGCAACAATATGAAATCCATTAAAATTTCACTGAAATCGAGCACTACGATATTACGAAATGTAGCAACGATCTACATTTATGAGACGGAATATTTTAAAGTTAACTATGTTGAGAATTATTTTTGAAATCCAAAATATGCAGAGATAAATATTATTAATGTAACAGTCATAACTGTCTGTTTGCTTCTTATATTTTTATGCCTGAACGAAAGAACTATAATTAATTTTGGCTCCTATAAAAAACAATGTCTCCAGTTAGATATACCAACCTATAAAAATCATAGAGAATTAATCATGCAGTCGATAATTCTTATTAGGAAAATTGTTTACTTCTTGATGTACTAAATAGCTTAGAGTACAAATTGTCTTAATGGATTAGTAATTGCGCCAGTTTTCAAAGCTTAGTAGATTAGCGTTTTGTTGACGACATCTCTAGTTAATGTCTTTACGAAGCAATATAGATGAAACTAATTTAAGTATAGTTTGTTGTAACTTCGAAAGCATTTTTATTATCACTGTCGCAGTAGGAATCTTTATATGGATATGTATTACAATTTTCTTAATATTGAAATTCTTTTTACAACGATGTTCTATGGCAAATAAGCTCAGTGTCTCTTTTCAGTAGGACTTAGTGATTGCTGTCATTCACAAGAGTTGATGGAATTTAAAAAAATAAAGAGAAAATATAGAACGATAAATAAAAAACAAAACTTACAAAACAATAAACACTCCCTATTGCCATTTTAGTATCACCAAATTCCTGTTGAAAAGAAAAATAAAATATTTAAATTAAATTTTAACATAAAAATGCACATAAGCTGTGAATAATAATAGATTAATTAAGTTTCTAGTATATTAATTATAGGAATAAGTACTTACTTTTAGTAGTCAATTAGAAAACCTGAAAATTAAGAACTATTTTAATATTTATAACATCAATGTGGCGGAAATTAAATCATTGATCTCATAAAAACGCCTGTTAGAATTTATTAGCAATTTCATACCAGCATAACTTTACTATAACTTCCATTCAGGTGGAACAAAAAGGTCAACGGACGAAAACAAATTTGCCAGATAAATCGATCAACTAATTACTCACCGATCTTACACAAAACACTATAAAAAGTTCTTCCAACATTCATTATAACACGTATGTACAGATATTCGATTGCGACAAATATTTCTAGAAATAAATTGCGGCGTTTTAGAAAATATTATGGTTTCCAATCACAGGATCAGAATTGGACTAGAATTGTGACTTTTGAGACCGACACTGACAGTTGACAAGTGTCACATATCGATTAAGCTTTTCATTTCTTCGTAAGTTGAATAATGGCAACAGTATGAGCTTTATACTTTGTCATTGTAAATACTTTTAGTAGTAAAGATATTCTGTTGTTAAAATTTAAGCTTTGACTTTTATTTTTACTATTTAGAAATTTATTCTTTATACCAAATGTGAGCAGCTATAAAACAGCGGTACACTTAATTTTAGCTAACTTTAAAGGATAGACCAATAACAATCACGTCCTTTCAAAAAAAATGGTAGTTTGCTGATGTTGGGGATCTGTTTTACAATTTCTTTGTTTTGTCCTTGCAAAATTGGATTTAAAAATAAAAGTCACAAATGTGAGAAACATTTTATTTGCAGTTGTAAAAACTGTACAAATCCTAACAAACTTACAAATTATCATCTACTATGGACCTTCTCATGGCACTGCTGACGACAAAAGCCAATAATTCGATCTGATATCTAATAATTTACACTTTCAACGTCATTTGATAGTGTTATTCAATTATAATATACAAAAGAGGTTCAGAATCCAAGTTTGGCTTTTGACTTCATTATTGCTTTGCATTAAAACATTTTTACTGAATCGACATAAAATATCAAAAAAATGTATTATTTTTAAAATTCCCTATATTAAAAATAGGAGAATATATGACATGATTATTATATATACAATCTGAAGCACCGCTTTTGACACAAACATTGTATGGAAACACTTTGATCATTTTTCAGTTGATTTCAAGGGATGTGTTCAGAAAATCTTGATAGTTCATAGATAACATTTTGTTTAATAGTTTCAGCTGTCAAAGTTGCCAGTATTAAAAATTCGATTTTCAAAAAACACACCCCATACACAAAAACACCGTTAATTAATGATTAGTAATCAGTTCACTATTAAGGTTAAAACAAAAAAAATCATAAAATCTACTTAACTAAGCAAGTTTACATCATTGAATAATAATTAATTAAAAAAAATATTATTAACAATAACATAGGGTCAACAATATATTGTATTTATTGATTTTATATACATTAAAATCTAACTTGTGTCGCTATCAACAAACATACCTACACGTGAACTTAAACAATAATAGAAAATAATTTATTTTGGGCGACTTGATTTTATGTAATATTTCATACTATATATTTAATACCAAAAAATCTAAAAGATTTTAAAACAAGAAAATTTGAAAATGAATATTTCTCGTATCAAAAAATTTACGATTTAAAGTTGTAGAAATTGCATAATAAATTTATCGACAAAAAGCGTTAACAACATTCGATACTTTGTTAAAAGGGTAAACGAATAGTAATGTTGGAATTAATAATTATACAATTTATAACAACAAGAAATGGATACGTTAAGCTGTTTTCTATTTATATTCGTCTAGAATAAGTCATTAATATTAAAAGATTTTTTGGGGTGTTAATAATAATATTCTAAATAATAAAATGCAATCTGATGTTTTTGACAAGTGAAATGCAGTGATATTAAATATAAACGAAGACGTGTTTGACGTGAAAGTGAAAAAGAAATAATAAATAATTAAAATTCATGTACATTTCTTAACCATTATTATTTTATACAATTATTAATAAATAATATTATCAATTAATAAGGTCACTTTTTCATACATTATTAAAACTGAGCAAATTTTTATTCAGACATCCGTTACGTCTGTAATTTGAAATATTTATGTTAAAATGTTTTATATTATCAAAAATTCAAGATATGTCGGAAGTACATTGATTGATTGAAAAAGTGTTAAAAATTAAATATATTTGGTTGTTAAAAGTAAGCATAACAAAAAAATGCTTTTCCTACTTATAAATGATTTTTATACTAGTTAGTACAAGGCGTACAAAATCCATTATAATTTATTGTTTATTCAAGTCAAACATACTTAATGATTCAATAAATAATTCGTTGTAATACTACACCGATGATAAATTATATATATTATAATTCTCAACGAAAATAGGAGATTTATCGACTAAATTTGGGACGATATGCCTAGTATGAGACATTTCAAGAAAAATATATATTTTGGATCTGGCAATACTAGTCCCAAACGACTAGTATCAATAGCGCTTTGGATTGCAAGTGACTTTTTGTTTTTTCCTTGTAAAGTTGTGGTTTTAAAGCCACAACTTTACAAGTAAATTTATTTTTTAGAATAGTTATGAATAGTGTTCAAATTAAACTTACGATGAAACATCTCATGATAGGTCCGGATTTAGGAAAGCCATTACTGTGATTCGTGTGATAACCGCTCCCCAAGCTCGGAACAAATAACTTAAAGGTACAAAGAGATATTTCTTACAGACCAGTCCACATTTTTTGCTCCAGTTTCAAGGACTTATGTCACGAGTATTGCTACGGTAATCACACGGAACGCGGTGATGGGCGGGGTTTATGCGCTGTTAAGTGGCGATTGGTCAAGATTGTCGCTCATATTGGACGCGTGAAATTCGCCGGGAACATTCCTTTTTCGTTCGTTGATTCCTTTATGCCCATCAGCCAACCTTCCTCCTGTAACATTAATACCATATCATTATAACTCAAACGCATTGTCTTGGTAAAAGAAAAGAACTATTTAAAAAAGACGCTAATTGCTCAGGTTTGTAAAATTATCTTGGGTTTACAATATGGTGGTATTACCTGCTCATCTGGGTCGTCGTATTCAACGACGCGTATGATGTCACCAACTTCGAAGGAGAGCTCGTCGCTATCCTCGCGCGTGTAGCGGTACGTCGCCCGTACGCGGTACAGAGTGCCCGCTGGCAAGCCCGCAAGTGTCGCTCCTGTTATTCGCAAACATTCGACCGAATTAAGAGACATTCATAGAGACTTCTAGAGAGACAAGGATTAAATGTTCATTGATCGATCGACTGATTAACTTAGTCCACGATGATTGGTAATTTGTTTGAGTTATTGTTAAAATAATAACTATTGACGGAGCATTATCGAATGAAATATAATTTTCATTTAAAGCCTCATACTTTAAAATTAAAGTTTTATTATGAACGAGCTGACGATCTCTTGTTTATTAGACGGAGAATTGAACCTGCGATCAAGTTAGAAAGTAGTATTTAGGAATACGCTTATAAAATTTTCAAAATTAAATATACGGAAAAACAATAATATCACAAACTGTTATGATAAAACATGTAATAAATATGTTGTATTTTGTCTAGACCGTATTTTTCACAGTGTTGAAATATTAATTTTGTTGACATGAAGACCTATAATTTTGTAAAGATATGTTTAAATAGTTCGTCTTAAATCTAAGTTAAATGTTAGCAAATACACAAGTTAGTTTACAAGCAAAGCATTAAATATAAGCAGAAATACATACAAAATAGATATTTAAAATAACAATTATTGCCCGGGCCTGAAATCAGATCCAAATAAATACATATAAGTTGTATGTTAGAATTTATATTACATGTCGTAAATACAGTGCTTTGGTTGGTTTCTGTTTTTGTGTATAGCGGATACTACTAATAACAAAAATATGTTATGAGATGGTGACAAATGTTTGGTGGTTTATTTAAAATTATCATCCTGTTTCCTTAATTTTAGGAATAAAAAATTCCCAAGATGACGAAGTTAGAATTGCTTTAATAAATTCGTATATGCTGTATCTTTTGCACTTTGACACTTAATAACATGTGATCGATTAAAATGCAAATATTAATTTAATCACATATTATCCGACAATCCACCTGAGAGTTCAAGACGCCATTATAAATGCTTATATAATCAATATATACATAGATAAACATTATACACGGAGCACAAGGTACACAGACTCACCGACGGGTATGTCATATACATCGTCACTCTTCACTTGATTCTCTGTCTCTTTCTCGACTACATTTTCTTTCTCTTCTTGTCTCTTTTCTTCCACGTTATTATTTACCGCTTCAGTGGCCGGCGACCCTGAGAGCATTGTGTTCCTACATACTACGACTACACTAACTATTGTATAAAAAAGAGCTATCTAGCCATAAAGTCGAAAAAAATACGTGTTATGTAATGTTCTGTATGTCAAGAAACTAACACACCAAACTAAATACTGTGTTATAATTTAAACTGGACTTTAATTTGATTCGAGTCAGGGTAACTTACCTTATGATAGATTCTGTAACAATGTTCTGAATAATCTACTTTAAAGTGCAAAACGTTTCGTCGTCATCAGGCCAACTTACTACTAATAAATCTAGTAAATTAAACAACTCTACGTTCAATACCTATTAAAAGAAGCAAACTTACCAACAGGTATATCATATAATTCCTCCACCTTTTTGTCTTCCTTCTCTTTTGTATCTTTTGTGTCTTTCGTGTCATTTGGTTCTGTGCTGTGCCCGTTCATTGAGGGCGAGGGCTGCAAGTCGTGTGAGACGGGCGAATCTTGCGCCCGGGGCGATTGTGGCGAATCGGTCGCCCGGGGAGATGGTGGCGAGTCTGGCGCCCGGGGCGGGCCCGGCGAAGGGGGGGAGGGCGGCGCTACACACAGTCACAAACACTTACACACACATGCTCAAACAAAACATGTAAGTAAAGGGCAATGTTAAAAGCATAATTTAAAGTAACTCGGAATTGTATTATTCTCAGTCCTCTAAGGCATAATATAAAATAGAATCACGTAACTTACTAATTGTATGAAGTATCATATTAATTGAAGCGTGAAAGAATTATCTTAGGCAAAATCCAGAGATATAGGAGGTAGTAGTTCTCATTACATAGTACGATTTATTTATACACTAGTGATATAGCCTTTAGACGTCTATACTTTGTAAGTGAAAAAAAAAATGAAAATACCAACATTGCCATTTACTGTGTACAGTTACGTAAAAACTTATTTATAAATGTATAAAATATATGTGTATGTATATACCATGACAAAATTTTATCATTTGGCATTTGTTGATCAGACCTGAGCCACATTACAAAGCGGAAATTAATTGACTGATGTCGAAACTGTAATTTGTCCGTGAAAGGATATAGCGAATTAGAAAGTATAAATAAGTTTTTCACAAAATTAAACTCAAAACAACAAACAATAGTTAATATGTGAGCTGTATAACTATCGAAAAACGTCATTCAAGTGATCACAGCCACCTACCACGACATACGATCATGAAAGATACAATTTTTAAATCGACACTAATAGACCCAACAGTCGTCGTCAAGTACCACGTTTTAAATACAATTTAGATTTATTTAGACCTAATTGTAAATCTACACCATTCTCAGATCCCCTTAAACACGCTCAAAAATTTCATAAAAATCGGTTCAGCCATTTAGGGGGAGGTTAGTGACAATCACACGGACAGAAGAAATGTATATATTAAGAGTATGTCTATTAATATAATAAATTTCATTTGAAGTATATGGGTCACTATAATGATTTTCTTATACTTTATAGAAAGTACGGACATACTTTTAAAGGTTACGGTAGCGACTGTCTATTAAGAAACTCTATATTATACTAACTTCTGCCAGCGGCTTCGCTCGCGTTCATACCGATTTTTACACTTTGGGTTACATTATTGGACTTTTAGTAAGGATCCCTTTTTTTTTTGAAAATATAATATAGCATATAAGCCTTCCGCGATAAATATTCCATGCATCACTGAAAGAATTTTTCAAATCGAACCAGCGGTTATCGCGTTTAAACAACTCTTCAGCTTTACTATATTAGTATAGATTAAGGTTCAAAAATACAAATTAATCTGATACAAGACTTTTCAGTGACGTATAAAATAATACTACAAAAGGTGGCTGCGACTTGAAAATGAAATTCAAATATCTACTAAGACAAGGACATTCTCAAACTTGTTCTCGTTCATTAGGGTTCAGGAAAATATATTAACAAAAGAATTCACAAAAATGTCATAACAAGTTATTGTAGAGGCAACGCGGTTGTAAAAACTATAATATTCGATAATTAGATTTGTAAATTACAAGTCGATATTTTACAATTGTTTTTTGTAAAAACATCACAAGTTTTAACAACCGGGGCCCTTAACTAAATATTAATCCACGTAACCATTACGTAATTCATCGTTGCTTCGATGTGACATTGACACAATTTCAAATTATACGTTTTTCACTAGAGCAGTTAAATTATCACCTAAAATTAATAAGTTAATTTATAACGTGTAACGATTTAAGCCTTATTTACATAAGTAAGTTTCTCACCCCCGAAGACATAATTATATACAAGAAAACTCTATTAAATATAGAATTTACAGTATCGCATATGTGTGTTTTTTTATATAATAGCAAATGAACATTCGGCAAGTGACTACCGTCGCCCAAAGACGTCAACAAGACCAGGCGTCTTGGAGACGCGTTGGGGGCCTTTCAAAAAGACATTGTTAAAAGCTAATCGTAACAGTTTGGAAAAACCTTCGGCGAAAGATTCCACGGAGTGGTTGTGCGTAGTAGGAAATGCCTAAGAAACACACTCAAACAGGGATATTTTTTAATGTTTATTCTTGCCTCAAAACTCAAAGCTACCTCCATATAAATCGATTTTATACGTAAGATTACGAGATTTATAAACATTGTTATGTACTACTATAAAATCGAAGCAACGATGCTTTAGAAACACTCCACGTTTAGTCGGTTTGGATGTGAATAAGAATGGCACTCACTCTGTACGGTGTTGGCCGGCGAGGGCGGGTTCCCGTTGTGCGAGTTCAGCGTGGCGCTCTTAACCACGTTGTTGGGCATCTTCTTGTAGGACCCGCGCTGCGAATCCGTCGCCAGTTTATCCGTTATCGCCTCTAGTTCCGCAAATACCTAAAACGCATTAAATAGGGTCACACTATGGAGTGACTGCAAATGGGACTGCCGGTTATGTTCAAATTAAATTATATACAGGTTGTTTAAAAATATGACTTTTTTATAGGCAGGATCGAATTTTTTCCGTCCCATCATCAAAGGTGTCATAACTACTATCACCAAAAACACCCTGTATATATATATTAAATAGCGGTACGGAAGTTTAATTGTTTCTACAATGTTTCTATCTGTAGGTTGTCTATGAGAGTATTGTCCTCATACAAATCGAGTTAGCATTTATTGATATGCGTATATTAATTATAAACATAAATATTAAAAAACATAATACAAATAATAAAATTTAAAAATACATATAATTTGAACTTCCCAAAATTTAAAATTAACACGATCATTACAACTTTCTTTTATGGCCGAGGTTCGCCTACTTTATAATTTGCATGGTCCCGGGTGATT
>JAOSYY010000013.1:439875-453637 GCA_025727935.1 Hebomoia glaucippe | reverse complement strand
ATGCTAAACGTATATAGATAAAATTTAATTAACGTCTTATTCATTCTTTATACAACCAGCTACTTCATAGTGTAAAATGCTATTCTTTTTTCATTATTTTATTGTATTTATCTTGCGTATGGGAACAACTTAAACTATAGGTTTTTTTTTCAGAATTTTTTATCAAGTTATCGTTTCATTTAGCTGTACAAACATGATGCAGCGTAAATAACTCTAAAAAAACGTTTTAAAAATGTGACTTTTTTATGGTCAGAATCGATTTTTTTCCGTCCCATCATCAAAGGTGTCATAACTACTATCACCTGTTTTCATTTTCGGGAGCAGTCCAAAAACACCTGTATAGCTACAAGTTAACTAATATTTTAATAAATCTAATAATATCTTGTTGTGGCATTGACAATATATTAAATGTCTCAATCATAAAAGGTCGATCGTTTGCTTATAACAACATCAAGTTAAGTAATCTCTAATGAAAGTGCCAGCCCGTGGGCGTCGCGTGGGGTGGTTTAGTCAATCAGTGGGTGTACAAGGACAAACCCCACGCAAATATGTGACATTGGAATATTCATAAGACGCGAAGTTTAAAGTTTAGCCTTTACGTGACTACTGTTTCCTTAGACACTTGCACTCATAGATTATTTTAATAAATTTTAATGGAAAAACATTTTTTTCTATTTTAACTATCTGAATTTATAGTTAAGAAAATTTTAAATTTGGAATTCTCGTTTTCCTGTAAGGTCTATAAAGCACAAATTTATGTGTTCGCAAGAATAATAAATACACCTTTTACTCAAACATTTTTTCTTCACGATTCAAACTTTGAATTTCTAAAGCTAAAAATAATGTATAAATAATATTATACTTTGAATTTAAATTTTAAGTCAGTGTTACAACACGACATTTTAAATTACACAAAAAAGCCAAGATTAATAACAATGAGTCGCATTTAGTTAAGTAATACGTTGTAATATTATCTGTGCAATGATGTCATAGGTTGAAGACCTCTTTTCCTGCTGTTTCAGACTGTAACGTAAGTAGTCGGATCTGTGTAAGCAATATTCATATACTTAATACATCTAATATATATATATAACCTTTTTCCGTTTGCGTCCAATTTATTTATAGCAGTTTCTATGAACATATAACTGTACGTTAATTCTAAGTTTAAGTTTTTTGAGCGGGAGGAATGTTGATATTCCGTCCGGTTTACGAACCACCGTTTTTAAATGAAGAAACCTGTGGCCTCAATATAGGCATTTTCCAATACCTATGTTTACCAATAGGATGACAACACATAATTGATTCATTAATGGCGTTATTTGACTGTGTAACTATCAAACCTCGTCATAAAAAATTGTAACAATTCTTTGGATAATATTAGCCCTACGCTTATCAAGATTTGAGAGGACAATCAAAATGAAGGTTAATCAACAGAAGATAAGATAAAAATGGCTTAAAGAAAATTCCTGTATAGACAACATTTGTACGTACTAGTTTTCCAAGTGATCTTAAGCGATAAGACCTTAACATGCCGTTATATGAAGACTGATTTGTTGTGTATCTACTAGTGATCCGGCTTCACACGGCTGTAATTTATGAATGAATAGAAACTTGACATTAACTCAACTACCTATTCAATACTACTTAAAATCTACTTGAAATGATGTCGCACTTAATTATTTTCTAGACTTAATAACTAAAACCTTGCATACAAAAATACATATGTAGTAATAAAAAATATCACATTGAAAACTGTAGGGTACTTAAAAGACTTGGGGAACCGCACACGTAACTATTCGTACTTCGTTTTATAATATTTAGAGTATAAGCTATTAGTGTTTTTTTATTTGTGACCATATATGTAAATTCCTATTAGCACTGATGATATGTGACAGCAGATGATTTTGCTGATTGATGACCTGCCCGGTTGTCTCTCAGCAGACACGGCTACATGTCCCCGGCCTTAATCACTACTAACACCCAATAATCCTTCCATCAATTCCCAATCACTATACCTAAAAATCCTTATCTGCCAACACTAGTTTAAATATTCGAAAAGAGCACTGACTTTGGCTGGTGTTCAGTCACAAAACCATACGTATTAAAAAAAACGCTGACCGTACCTTTTGGGAGAACAAGGAAGCCGAATATTTAAACTGTAATGAAACCACATTACAATAGCAGTTGTTTGAACGAGAGGTTTTAAAATTTGGACCCATGTAAATAAAACCGCGAGTCAATGTATTTGTTTTGTTATAAAATCAATAGTCTCGTCTCGTCTTCAACGGGGACGTAGAAAGTAATCTTGACAAGGCGAAAAATGACCTTACACTTGTGGGTGTGGATTTGCATTATAAATGTAAATGGCCACTTTCAAATTGCCTACTAGGCGTGCGACTCGTCTCAACATTGCGGTTATACTATTAGATTTCATAGTAAACGGTTTAATAGTGCTTTTTCCCATCACAAAATGAGTGTTTTGTGAGAAAAAACACATTAAGAACATAATTGTAAAGTTTAAAACTGCTCATTGGGTTAAATAAATAAATTTTAAAACACTACAAGACGAGCTTAGACTTTACCACATAAATCCCATGCTCTTTTACAGTTCGTTATATTCAAAGTATGAAGAATTATGATTTTAATATTGACAATAATCAGGTCTCTACGTTAGTCGACACCAGTAAATCGCAATGAATTAAGGAACAGCATTTTTTATAATCTTGGAATTCAAATCAAGAATTTTCTTACTGATAGAAGTCAGCATAGTTTTGATGTTATGCTCGTTTTATCAACTGCTAATTAAATTTTTATTTTTCCTTAATTACCGGCTAGATTGTAATCAGAGGTTATCTATGTACTTCGATTGTTAATATGGTATAAATAGTTTAAGATGCGTAATTTTAGAATACAAAAGGACGAAAACATTACAGTCTTTGTTTGAATTATATGTTTAGTTTTATTAGCTTTGCCAGAACCACCGCTTACTACACCTGTATTATTGGATATATGAGGATTATGAAATTGCCAATGGTTCTACGACTTTCCCATGACGGCACGTTAACTCAAGTACAGTTCAATTGCTATTGTCATTTGAAATATCTTCCTACTCGATTGTATAGAAGCTTTACATTCTGCATTAATCTAATTTTTGCATAAGTTAGTTTGCTGTTATTTCGTTACGCGTATTGCCTTTTTATTGAGAACATTTACTTATTCGATGCGTGGTTAAAGTAATTTTCACTAAATGAAATAATAATCAAAACCTATTACCACACATAATCGTTGTCGAATCTTAGATTAGGGTATTTTTCAGAACTTTAACCTTATAATGTTAAATTCAATCTGTGTAAAAGGGCGTTCAACTTATTTTTATGTTAATACTAACGGTGCCACACGGTTTCTCCAGTTTTAATAAATTACAGCATATGTGATAGCAACATTACCATACAGTTTAATTAGATTTCGTGTGAAATAGCAACATACAACCGTACATACAAACTTTCGCGTTTAGTAAGGATATTACGTCTGAAACAATTTAATGTGTGTATCTATCTATACATTAATATGTAAGTAATTCTATTTTAAGAATATTGCACACTCAGTGGAATATGAGATTATATTTATTATTATTAACATAAATGACTATCGACTTTGAAATTTGAAAACTATTATAATTTACGGATTTGAATGCAATTGGAATCCTAGTGAATAAAATGTCACATTGTACGATCAATGAGGTTCATCATTGAAGATTATTTTAGATAGGCAAAAACTCTATGTAAGCCCAAACGTCAAACTGAGAGGCGAAAGAGTAGGTGATTCGACAGACTATAAACACGATGATATCACAAACCGGTTGCATAGACCCAACCCGTTAAGGTAACGAGAAATTCCAACGGAATAGCTTCAGATTTCTTCGACTTTCATCTTTTTTGTTAAGGGAATTAATCGTTAACGATAGTTTTGAACTAAAACGACTGAACAAGTATTCCATTACAAAGTAATGTTTTGATTTTTATTAAATAATTTAATGGCGCATTATTTATTTAAATTGTTATCAATCTATTTCAACATACGACCTACGGCTTCTTAGACGATCTCTTCGACGTAAGACGTCGTATGGAATTATTTGAATGCGCTTACGCTTATTTGCATTTTAAATGTTATGTATTAATTGCTTCATAAGTTTGATTTTAACACAAAATTATTTATAATATAATAAATTCAAACTCATTTTTTACGTATGACAATGGAAGTTAAACATCATTTATTTAACTTTTATTTATTTATTGTTATTATTTTACTTCAATAAATCAAAACAGACACATGAATATTATATTGAGATTCTGTTAAAAATACATTCATATGCAATAAAAAAAATTATCTTGATATTACAAACATACCACAATTTATTTTATAAGTTTGAATGAAACAAAATTTATTGTACCTTATAAAGAAAATTGTACATTAAACAACATTTTAATCAACTATTTCATATTTAGTGACTGCTTATAGACAAATCTACATAACTGACAATTTTATTAAATAAGGTAGTAAAAAAAATAAAAAACGATCTTCATTTAAAATTTCTAATTATTGGTAGTAACAGTCTCATTAGGCTTACATTGTATCAAAACTGTACTTGCCTGTTCAATTTTTTTTCAAGCTCATTAAATTTTACTATTAGCCACAAAAAGTTGTAAATCTGTAATTGTTAGTATTAAATTTATTTCGTTACTTGAATAGAAGTTCAATAATGTCAATCTAGCCTCTATTGTATACAAGCATCAATGTTTTTTGTGCTCATAACAAGTAATTGTCATATATTGTTATAACTGTATAACGGCTCGTAACATATTGATTCATTACTTGTCTTATAATTATTTAGCAAAACCAAATATATATGAAAATGTGCTTGGGCATTGTAAAATTTGTTTCACCAATTTTAAAACTAGATTTAAAGTATTGTTCCACCTTAGCATTTAAGCCGTTTGCCCATTACTATAAAAGTAGGTATATTTTTAAAGAGATTTTTGTGTGAATAAATGTAATGTAATAATAATAAATAGGAGTTACTATGCTAATACATATCTAAAATAAATATTGTACTGTTCATGAAACTCATATTTAAAAATTATTCACCTTCATTTGGATTCTTTCATAATCTCAGCAAGTCACTATTTAATTAATTCTATTATTTATATGTAAACGAAGGTTTAAGTATTAACCTTACCTTGAATTTTATGTTTCTTGATTTAAGTAAAAATGTGTTCTAAGAGTATTTATTTAAATATATATTAAAAGAATTGGCAAGGTATGCCTCATGCTGGGCTACTTGCCAGATAGGGTCAATATCCTAATGCATTTAATTTTTTTGGTAAATGTCACACAAATACTCAAACATTAATTACTCAAACTATTTAACTAGTTTTTTACATAGATAATATAGATATTATTTGTATTTCGTAAAGATGTGTGAAGCATAAAAATGGATAAAATCGAAATGACTTCATGCCATATGTCTCCCTACTCCTGTCATCAGATTTATTTATAAATTCAAGAGAGAATGTTTAATTTATAGTGTTTTAAGATCTTTAAATTGTATTAAGATGCATTGGAAAAAAACGAATCCCACCTCATTTTCAATCCAAATTTATCACAAGTGTCGCGAACTATAAATAGGTAGCAGCGAACCCTGGAGCCCTGCTTATCTAAAGTATTGTGTCAATAGACAAAGAGGAAAGTCAGCTGAGAATGTAAACAAGGATTACGTAGTTTTATCCTCCGATATCTACAGGTACTCAACAGGTGAAATTTGACCTACAATCCAGTCACGCCTATCTCACACCTTCAATATTTAATAACATTTTAAGTTCACTCAAATCCTTCCAGAAGCTCACTTTCACATCACCACTTGGAGATATTTTAATAGTATCACCTGACAGAACATAGAACGTATTCAATATAAAACGATAAATACCTTTTCCTTTGCCCTGCCGGCGTGTTTTTGCACTGTTTTCGCTATTAACGCACCTTTACTTTCTGCCATTTTTATCACTATTTCATTACCAATCGTCTTTATTTTTATGCACTATCAAACTGCAACCGAATTTGTTGCAGTGTTCTGTCACGGGTCACACGTCAAAATCCAAAGGCTATAAAATTGCGAACTGGCGAACAGAATTTTGTATTCTGATATTTTCTGACGTTAAAATAACGTTGAAAATTGACTCTGGTATTTGACACTGACAGTAGATAAGCTGTCCGTTTCAGTCATTTATTACTCTTAACTTCACATTATAATACTTTAATATTGGATTTACATGTACTTGAAAGATCTATTATTTCATAATTTTAAAAATCAAATTGTTTTTTCTGATTATAAAATAGACACATCACATTTAACTGATAATAACTGCCAATGTCAATATTGGAATATTTCTTGAAATGGTATCTGCCGAAGTGCCGAATGTTTTACTTTTTGAAGTTTGACAATTAATTGATGCGCTTTTGTTACTGTTTGGACTTTGGATGCGTTTTATTTCAATTTCCGTGATCGTTAATCGTTCGTATTTTGATCAAATGCAATTGTATAGCGTTTATTATTTTTATTTACGAGTATAATTCATGCCTTAAAATTATTTACTAGTCCACGTGACATTTACAAATATCTAATAATCATGGTTATTGCTTTAGTAATTTAATTTTCTGTTCGGTATTTGGTGTGATGTATTTATTTAACTAAACCGATGCATGTTTTAAGGAAGCGAAAACTGAACTACAGAAGAATGCAATCGCTGAAGCACGTCGTAAAGAACTGGAAACGTTTCAGCGAGCTTTGGATATTCAATGGTTAAATAGTCGTATGGAGGATGGAAGAATGGGTCGATGTCTTGCTCTTATTCAACGAGAAGCCGAGATGGAGAAGGACTTTCAGGAAGTAAAGTTCAATATATGGGAATAAATATAATAAATAGATCAACATATTAGTGAATATATGAGGACTGTATGCTGAACAAAGAACACAAGAATATCTTTTCAGAAGAACAGTATAAATATATATGTATATATAGATATTTTAAACCACATAAGTGATGTTTTAACATTCTGGCACTTGTAAAGATTTCTTTATTTATAAATTTTCAGAGAACAGATCATGCCGCAATAGTGAACAAAAAAGCTGAGCGAGAGGCAGCTCTTGGTATTGAAATAGCAAAGGTCCGACAAGAGGAAGCTAATGAACTTCTTAGAAGGCATTACCTACGTGAAAGGGATCCCAGTCTACGAGAACTGATGAAAAAGCTGCAAGCTGGATATGTCTGTAGAGATCTTCAACAACAAATCTTGCATAATCAATATAAAAGATTACAGGAAAAGGTGAACAAATAAATTTTTGCCAGAAATGAAATCTCATTTCAGACAATAGTCTGTGTCTATTGCTTTTTGACTAATAAATGAATAGTATATGTGATATAGTCACAATATAATTCTGTTGTTTGGTAAATTAATGTAAGTAATTATTTTTTGCTGCTTCAAGTGATGTATAAGGTAAGTCAAATAAAAATGAATCGAGTTTTAAAAGTTTTAAGTATTACAATTTAAGTACATAATATTATACAATTTGGAGAGGTGGTATCATCAGAAGATATTATAATTGTATTTTTTTAGTGAGTTACTAAATTTCAAATATATCCATTACAGGCTGAGCAAAATGCAGCTAATAGAATCCTTCAAAACAGTCTATATAATGATCAAGAAGCTAAAGAAAAAGAAGAACGAGATAAAGCGGAGAAAGACAGAAAATATCGCCTAGAACTTCAACAGCAGTTGGTCAATAGGCAACGTCAAAGACAGTGTTTGTATGAAGAGTCCCTTATTGAGAAGAAAATGTTGGAAGACATTGAGAGGACAATAGCTGATGAGGACCAAAGGTGTGAATATTGTGAATCCTGTTTTTTGTACCTTTTTGTTTTTGATATTCTTATATGTAAATAATGTTTAGAAATCTCCAGGCTCTTCCTTATGTTATGTTATGTTATTAGAACAACATTCATACAAAAATTGCATTTAACATTACAATTAGAAATGGGATAAAAATCACTTTCAATATTAGATAAAAGAGTTTACTTGTTGGTAAAACGTTAAAGTCTGATAAAGATGTTATTTTCAAAGAATTACTTGGACCTTTGTAAATGTTATTAGTTAAAAATAATATTTGAATTATAGAGAGCTGAAACAAAAGTGTGAGCAAATGGAGAAGTGTAGAAAAGAGATGGTAACATTCAAGAAGGCACGTGAGGCGTGGAAAGAAAAACAGAAAGCCCTTGTAGTCATCGAAGAAAGAAAGATTGAAGAACAACTAAAGGCTGCTTCTGATAGAAGTTCTGTCATGTGAGTCCATACTGTAGTAACTTTAGAAACTATAAGTGGGAATATTTAATAAAACTTTTTTTTTAATGAGAACTCCAATGTCATAGTGCATTTATTGCTAATTCAATAGCCATAAAGCTTTACAGGCCAGAAGATAAGTCTTTTGTTTCCTTCTCAAAGTGCACTATGTGAAAACAGCATTGTCATAACCTTTAATGACACATATATAACAAATATAACACTTTATTTTTTTAGAGTGGCTGAAAGAGCAAGAAAAGTTAGAGAAAAAGAGGAAATTAATCAAAAAATATCTGCAAAAATTCTCGCTGATGAGGTGTGGTACAACCCTTTTCTCACTTCGTCTTAGGCCTTTTTAATTTTTATAGTTGTCTAGAACTGGACTAAATTGGAAATATTTTGTAACACGGATGAATTTTTAGATTTATTATGATCATTATATAAAATCAAGCATATATTACTAAGAAATTACCCAATAGTAGCCCATATGAAAAATTCAAGTATAAGTAATATTTTTCCAGGCAGAGCGTCAAGAAAGAGAAAACATTATCAAGTTATTACAAGAGCAAGAACTCCTTGAGCAAAACTTCCAACATGACTTGGCGGAAAGAAATAAAGCAGTTTGGGTAAAGAAAGATACCAGAAAATCACTTATGTCTCAAATGGATAACAGAAAGAGAATGGCTAAGGAAGAAAAAGAGAAAGAGCTTGCACTGAGAAAAGAGGTAAAATGGAATGATGATGAGTTGATGAAATTAAGTTTATAAAATTCACTTCATACTAGAATATAATGTATGTGGTGAGCAAATCTCCATAATAGTATCACATTATCTAATATTTCTATTCAATAATCATTTTCTTGCTGATTTTCTGTAAAGATTTCCCTGTTTAGTTTATGGGATTAAATAAGATCCAAGAGACTGTATCAGCAGTTGAATTTGCAATCTTTACATAAACCTTATATATTTTGTTTAATTACAGAATGAAGCAAAGATGGCGGCCGACGAGGAGAAAGAAAGAGCGAAAGAACGTAAGAAAAAAGAGAAGAGTGAACAGTATAGTATTGAACTCCGTAAGCAGATTGAGGCAAATGCCAGAAGAAGACAAAAAGACCAACAATTGGAAGAAAACAGAGCAAAATATGTATGGGATTGTGATGCATCCTGGTAAGATATACATATTGTAATTTATGCATTATTCACTACATTTTAATTAAATTATTGACTGTCGCATTTAGAACATAAATAAATAGTTGGTTCATTCATCTTCAAAATATAAGGTATCATAAGTTATTTTTAATGAATCAGCAAGTACATACTTTAATGTCTAGAATGCAACATATACGAATTTCTATATTTTGAAAAAATCTTTTTCTTTACAGAATTACTCTTCAGACTTTCACTACCAATATTCATATAACTTTATGCTTTTCAGGCGCAAAGAGGTGTCTGAGGAGCGCAAGAAAATAATCAAAGAACATGTTCCTAATGTCCTTGGCTACCTCCAAGCTGGAGTTCTTAAAAATGAAGATATACCACAAATATTAGAAGTTACTGACTTCCGACCAGATACATCTACAACCAAACCGCAACGGAGACCAAAATGTAACGCCCAATGTCGGATTATTAGAGAATATTGAATTTGTATTTAAATGCATAGGCTTTTGTATGACAATTTATTACAGTTTGGGTGAGAAATGTGTTTTATTGTGAAAATTAAGAAAATAATCGTACTATTATCTTAGTTGTCATTACTATGATCCAGTTTTTGTTTTATTTTTTGTAAATAGACTTTTTGAAGTAGCAATATTGTCAATCTAATCTTTATTTAGATTGAGATTGTGAGCTTATATAGTTCAGTTTACAGAGCTTTTCATAGGGGTTTTAAAACTCTGATAGCCCTAAACGTTTTTGAAGATATTTCTCTAAAAAATCTTTGCACTAATTTTTGTGATTATTTACTGGCTTAAATATGTATATATTATCCTGGTAAATCTTAATGTCAATTCTCTATATAAATAATAAAAATCTCAAAATGTTATATCTATATTTAACCTGTGGGTACAACACAGGTGTGAAGTGACATGACTCGACCGTTATAGTAAAAATTTTCTAATTCTTACGTATCCAATAGCTGTATTATATCGATAACGAATTATCACAGTAAATTCATTATTTTCTTAAATACATTGGTTTATATAAAATAAAAATCAATAAACATAATCGTCGCTGAATAATTTTGTAAACGCCATCATGCAGAACTTTCACGGCGGAGATTACAGTGAAGAATTGCATCAAAAATCGCATACTGAACGCAGAGTATTTGAGGAACGGGTAAGCGCATAATTTTCTTAAAACTGATTGTGATATCTATTTGAATGGAAACTAAAAGGGGAGACCGAAAAAAGTACGTACATTACAAAACTTGCTGTGGTGAGATATTGGAACCAAATTTCTACGAAATATAATATTGATACAATTATGATATTATGTTAGTATTTCTTTCACCTTTTTCATGAAAATTGGCTTTTCTGCACCCTATTTGTGCTAAAAAAAATTACTATTTTTACAACAATATCGATTGATAAAATGCCTATGTTTCAATATATATTTTTAAGTAGTTTATAAGCAATATTTTAGTAGTACCTCAGTAAATATGTGATATTGTCCATAAAACAGAGATATAAGTAAAATAATCACACAACATGGTTATGCTGACTATTCTTGCTTAAAGAGATTTTGGGAGGGTGGTGATCACAGTATAACTTATTATTGAGGAAGTTGTTATATCTATTATACAATTACTTCGACATTGTCTACATGTAGGTAGTGTATGCCACTTTGTGACAATTTCCAGTCCCTATCATCATTTCTAGTAATAAATAAAATACATAACTTATAATTGCATATTACCAGTCCTCGGAAGTCACCCACAATAAAAATCTTCATGACTCTTTCAACGATGATGATGAAGCCCATGAGGTCAAAGTACAAGCGGAGCTGGACAAAAATGCAAAATATCGTCAAGATTTAAAACAACAGTGTGAAGATAATAGGCAGAAAGCACAATCACAGTATGAAGAAACTCGTGTTGAGATGAGAAAGAATCAAGAAGCTGGTAGAAGTGTGACTGCCCAGTATGAAAGGTAAATTGAATATAACAATATTCAAGAATTGCAATATTATATCTAAGTAAACATGTATTATTGTAGTGTTTTTTCATAATTAATTTAATAAAGTCAACATCTTACATGTTTTGTAACTTTTTTTAGGTGTCTAAATAAAAAATTGAAAGCAATATCTATATGTCTACTGTATAAAATATAGGCCGTATTATATCTGCTTCTATGATATTATTTAATTTATTATGAACAACAATTAATCATATAAAGATTTTCTTCGGTTAGAATTATAATCGCCATTCAGGAGTCTATAATTTATCTATGTTCTAAAATATCAATATAAGCAAAGTGTGCCATAGTGTATAACACAGATATTTCAGAGAGCATCAATTACAACATGATGAATCACAAAAGCTGCATGATGACATTGAGTCTTTCAAGAAAGACTGTAATGATTATAGAGATATGCAAAGGGCAATAATAGAATTAGAGGAACAGCGAATTGCTGGGCAAAACCATCAAATATCTGACAGGAGTTATGATGCGTAAGATGGCTAGATGCTTTGCTGTTGGCATTTTAATTTTCAAGAATTTACTGTATAATTGTTACTACAACTGTATATGAAATTCTGAGATCCAATTTTAATTGAAAATACACAAAACAAGCTTTATGCGAATCATTGTGTTGCTCTAATATTGAAATAACTTGTGTATTTTGCACTTTGAATGCCTGCTTAAGACATTTAACTCACGCTAATATTGTTATTTATATCCATCCACTGCATGTCCAATCTTACATAGATACATTGTATCCTAACAGTAAGCAGGGAGTAGAGCTATTTTCTTGCTACAATCATGGTTAACTCTTTTCTTTTTCCTGGCACCAACTTTCTTTCCTGCCCCAAACTTGCTTGTTATTACTTGATATTATTTATCTCGTTGAATGCATTTAAATTAATTACACAAACTAACTTGTCTTAAATAAAATTCTATGGAAATAAATATGTGGTGTTTATGATAGAAGTCTTATGAAATATCACCTGATTACATTCAATTAATATACTATTAAATTGTTTGCTAGTTGTTTTTCCTAACATAATACATATATTCTTACTCTAAATATGTTTCTGAATTCATATTATATTTTTAGTCAAATAGCGAAGGACAGGGTGTTGAAAGAAAAAGACGACTTAAATGATAGAATGTGTTCTCAGCTGGTTGAGGATGAGGTAATGTTAACATTATTATTTTAAAACATTCATCCTCTAGCATATTAGAGAGTTAATGTATTTTTATATCTGTCCTTTTGTAGAAAAATCTAATTTAAGAGTTTGATTTGGACAAAATGTGATCATCTAAGACACAAATGTTTTTAAAATGAATAAGTAAATATTTATCAATATTAATATTAAAGATAAATGAGTTTTCAATAATAAATATATTTGCAGGTGTATAGACAAAATCGTGAACGTCTTATAGATGTTAAACGTGAGGATGAGGATCGCGAGAAGATTCGACAAGAGGATGTAAGAGCTCGTGACAAGTGGGAGGATGACAGAAATGAGTTGAAGAGCGGTCTGCTCTCTCAAATAGAAGAAAATAAGCAATCGGTTCTAGATGAACAGCAAAGGGAACTCATGTTCAGAGACCAGGTCAAAATTACTATCAAATAAATTAAAAATAATTTATCGAATTATATCCCATAATAACAGTATTGTATAAATTTTGTAAAATATATGTATTTAAATATTGTAGCTTCTTAGACTTGTTCTCCTATGCACAATATTCTTAAAAAGTGGCTTGAAGTTTCTGTTTCACATCTGAAAATATAAATAATTGCCATGTAATAATTGTATCTCTCCGAGATTATCACAATATGCAGTGAAATTCTTTATACTCTTAACGAAAAATAGATCTTGTGCTTCAAAGGTATATATTTCATTTTCAGGCATACGCAATAATGGAAGCGGAAGAGGAGCGAGAGAAGGAGAGGGCCCGCAAGAAAAAAGAGATAGATGATCAATATTATGCGGATCTGAGACAGCAGATAGAGGACAACGCGGTGCGCAGAAAGAAAGAGAAAGAGTTAGACAACGCCTAATGAGCAAGATGGTATATACACGTTTTGTACCTTGTCAAAGAATATCTAATGTATAAAATTCTCGTGTCACACTTTTCGTTGCCATACTCATCCGAAACGGCTTGACCGATTTTGATGAAATTTTTTGTGCTTATCCGGTATCTATGAGA
>JAOSYY010000013.1:416103-439775 GCA_025727935.1 Hebomoia glaucippe | reverse complement strand
TATGTTTTTGTTTTAGCAATGGTGAAAGAAGTATATTCACATATAATATATTACTCCAGGCACAGAACTGCTTTCGCTTGAAATCTCAATAATCTTATATCTTAATTATAGTATGTAATAATATAATGCATCATTTTTGCTCCTTTTTAATTATATACTAAGTATTCGAGATCTGTCTTTATTCTTAGTCATTTGCCACCGATAAATGGAACAAGCAAATAATTTCTTTTCCAATCAATAACATCTTGTTATTAATAAAAATATTGTTTTTACAAATTACTTTCATGAAGGTTATTCGTTTCAATGCATTTTTAACTCTAGTTTCTTAATGTTAATAATTTCTAAAATAAATTATAATGCTTAAAATTCAGTATTATTTCATCCTAATCCTCATAAACGGTAAATGGGCTTCCTTCTCATATTTTAATCACAAATATTACTAAAATAGTAGTATTTAAATTTGAAAAAACCAATGACATCTCTGATTATAGAGTATATACTATTCTTGTGGAACAATTTCCTGTTACATGGCATGGAAAATCCAATTTTCTATATAATAAAACTTTTATATGTTAGTACTATATGCTATATCGAATAGAGAACTTTAAACCAGCAAGTTTGAGTCATGAATGACTTCTTAGATAGTTAGATTCTACATAGTAATGGCTCGTTTACATCTATGTAAAGTATAAGGTCTATGCAAATAAATCCCTGGGTATTTACTAGTTATTTCGTAAGCTTAAATGAAAATTTGCAGGCAATATTTAAACACTCAAAATTAATATCAAATATAGCATTGGGATATTAAAAAGGGTGAACGTAGGGTGACAATGTTGTTGTTGTTTTTTATTTTTATTCTTTATACTCATATTAATAAAGATTTAATGTACATATGACTATTGTGTTTATAAAACAAACATTATATAATGTGTCAAACAGGTGATAAATTTGGTTTCTTAAACAGAACTAAGATAATAAAGATGTTTAAGGGTCCTATTTCCTAAGGAAACGATGACCCAGTATTATAAATGGTTACAAAAACATCATAAAATCTTTAACGACCGTCGAAAATAAAAAAAAAAATCCTTAAAGTAGACTTACCAAACTAGCTATAATCAATAAATATTCCATTACATTCAAATGAGTTATATTATTCTACTTTTAGAATACAATATATCATTGTAACATAAAAGTACAAAAAAAACTAAAATCATATTCACCTTACACAGTTGAAAGGAGTCGCGTTTGGCTGGCAATAAAGAAGCAAAATGGCCATATCAGCAGTTCAGTAAACACACGGTCGCATTGAGTCGAGATAAAAATCACAAAAATACCCTCCCATCTCCCATTCACGTTAAATTGACACTCCATACGGGTTTATTTGTAGAGTTCCATTACGGCAGCTTATCTCCCTACAACAGACTAAAATATTTGTTTTATAAAATGTTGTATTCATAATGTTTGTTAACATACACAGTTATTTATTTATCGTTTATTATACGAAAAGTAACGTATACGTCGGTAATATATTTTAATATGAAAACAGTTTTTAAGGGGCAATCGTTATTTATTTTTAAACTTCAAAAAGACAGATTTACAAAAACTAACTACGTATTAATCGTATATGTAACGACTGCTATTGTTCTTAAATTTAAAAGATTGACTTCGTTTATGTGGCCTATGAATCTAGGTGGGCGGATGTCCATATGCAAAACCTAGTCTTAGATGATTTAGGCAAAGCCTGAAATTAGTTTAGTGATCATTATTATCCACACAAAGTCATGGAAATTTTTTTTTCATTAGAAGAGACGAAGCGGAAGAACTGTTTTTTATTGATCGAGGTGGCTTTTTTAAGTTATTTTTTCTTTTCCATTTTCTCTTTCCACTTTTCAACGTTACTTTTGAACTCTATTTGTTCTTCTAGATGTTTCTTCTCCATTTTGCCCCAATATGTTTTATCGAAGTACCATTTTTGATATTTTTCATAGTCCTTGAAACGATCAGAATTATTTAAAACAAACTTTTGATAGTATGTCAGTCCTTACTCCATGTAATTTTTTCATGATAATTTTACTTACCACTTTCGATTCATCTTCATTTTGTAAAAAATATTCGTAAATTTCATTTGGGGATAATCCATGAGCTGCTATTCTGTGAGATATTTAGAAACAAACTTATAATACCTACTTACTTTATACTTTTTTAATTCCTGGCGGCACTCAATTTTGTAATAATTTCAGTTGGTTTTTATTTGCCTACTGACACTGACCCTAAACATAGTCCAAGGAGCCTAAATAAGGTATTGTAGTAGGTAATTCATGGATCATTAAGATAACATTCGGGATAGTGATAAAACCAACCACATTCCAATTTGTTCATACCCTTCCTTCAGAAGATATCAATGTAACGAGAAAATCAATACATACTTATGAATAATATTGAAGTGTCTGTAATATCAAACTAACGTATTAATCGTACTTTTGACAGAAACACGAAAAAATTGTAAGTCTGTCTGTTTGGTCTCGCTGAAATCAGAAACGGCTGGACCAACATTTACGGGATATCACTAGTAAACAACTGATGGTATATGCGTAACATATCGCTTCAATATAATATATTGAAGTTTAGTACTAAGTATTAAGTAATAGCGAAAATATTACTGTATAATGCAATCAGGTGTTAAAAATCCTTGCAAGGTATTTATGAGATATCCCATTGAGAATCCTTGCAGCATGTGAGCCAGACTTTGTACATCCAAAATCGATGGAACTATGCGGTTACTGAAATATGGGACAATAAATAATTTTTAGAGTGTATTTGACAGAGGTTTATTGTTTTAGATCGTGATCGAATATATGAATCGGGCATTCATTTAAGAAGAGTTCTCAGCTCTTTTCTATCAAAAGGACACGAGGTTTATGATTATGTTCATATACATATTTAGGTTTAGAAGAAATTTTAAAGTTTAATTTGAGTCGAGAAACACCTTTCAGAAAAATGGATCCTTATGAAAGCTTTTTTTATACAAGTTTCATGATCACATTTTCTTTCCGAATGAGATTGAATTTAAAAATGCAAAAATAACAGTTAATCCGAGTAAATTTTTTAAAAAAAATTATACCTAGTTATCCAATTCCTTAGTATCAGTTGAGTTGTTGAATATGAAGTTGGCGGGATCAAAACGACATTTGGAAAATGCTTTATAATTTGTTTACCTGTCAGCCATGGGTCAATGCAACTGCCTAGAAAATGTTTTACGAAATAGTAACAAGCACAAAATATTGACGATGAAACTGTTACATTATCTTACCGATTAATGTTATTTTGTCTGATTTGTGTATTTTCTTAGTCAACATTTTTACGAAGAACTTTTTTAGAATTGCGAATTTCATCACAGCTTCCTTTCCTGTAGTCTGAAGAAAATCAAGTTAATAATATTTACTGTTAAAAGTTTTTCTTTACAAACTTGTTAAACAAATAAAACATATGGTTCCTTGTGTCGTCATGAGATTAGCTCTGAGATATCGATTTATTGTATTACTATCGGAACTACAAGTTTTTTCTTCGTGGCTTCGTGTCGTAGCTTCTAAGACTATCCTTTTATTCCTTAAAATATTCTTAATACTGATGTATATATATACATTTTAAGTTCGTATAGCCAAGCGTTTGACCTCGTTTCACTTGATGGTAAGAGATAACGTAACCAATGGGGAGCATGTTTCGCTATCTTACTGACGAAATATATGCATATATAAAATACCTTATACCTTTTTATAATACAGTCGATGGACATGTCGAATATAAATGATTGAAGGCTGTGTAGTTTTCGCACAAAGAACTAATGCATTTACAATTTCTTTTACACTATCCACTGTCTCTTCTTGAAAATTTGTTGGATTTAATTCATATAAGATCGCATCTGTAAATATTAGAATCTCCATATTGCCAATTTTTAATGAATGTTGATATTCGGTTGTCAGAGAGTGCGTACTAAGATGGCTTTATTTATTTTCTCCAATTGTTTTTAGGTCTAAACATGTTTATAAGTTTCTGCTTGTATTAAATGTATTATGCGATACTAAAGGTGAAAGAAAATCAAAGAAGTTACTATTAACTGTGGCCATTGCATGTACTAAAACTGTTTTGCCACTGTTCTTTGGTCCGACAAGCAAAATCCGTCTAAAGCCATGAGCTAGTTCCCAACATTTCTCCCACCACAAAGTTCGAGTCTCACCACTAAACGGTTGAACGATTCTGCATTAAATTAGTAATAGTATAAAATCTGTAATACAACCCACTTCAGAATTGTACTTCAAAGAGATTTTAAAATCTTTCATAGTAAACTTACCTTAAATTACATCTTAATTTATCTCCTGCATAATTGAACTCTCCTAAGAAGTCTTGGAACTTTGTTATCGGATATTCCATCATAATTCCCTTTGTAGCGAAATACTAAAATAATGTGTATAAATAATTCTCAATCACCATACTACGGATATATAGTTGTTTGATTGTAAGGTTAATTGGTATTAGTTCTAACCTTAATTTTTTTTCCAAAATGTAGTGGTTAAATAATAAGTTTAATTATTACTAACATAAAGTTTATCAAAAATTTCTTCTTCTCTTATGGCTTTTGGTTTACGTTTTTTCTTAGCTTTTTTTCGTTTTTGTTTGATATCATCTGGCATAATCTCATCATTTCTTTTATAATCTTCCATTAAGGCTGACGTCAATTTTTTAAATTCCAATCTATGTAAGTAAATAGGTATTTAAATGAATATAACGAACAAATTATTATTTAACCCTAAAATATCGTTTACCTCATGTCTTCAAGAGTTGTAATACAAATGTCTTCCTTTACTTCAGCGCAAATATTTTCATAGTCGATTTCTTTAACAAATCCTTTTTTTACTTCTAATACGTTTAATTCATCCCAATATAACCATTTTCTTTTATATTCTTCAATAACCTTCAATGATAGATAAATATAATAGATAATAGTAAAAAAATAATAGTTTATGTAATATCAAAAATAACCTCAATCAAATGGACCATTCTTTTAGATCGTGGATAGTGATACCCTGGATGCATATTTGGATTTTTCATTATTTTTTTCAATAACTCTACTTCTATCTTCTTTTTTCTTAATTCTTCTTTTTTTAATATCATAGCTTCTCTTTTCGCTTCCATTTTCTCAAATTTGAGCTGAAACAGTATAGAAAACAATATAGGTGAGTATAGGTTTATTTTTAAAATAATACAGTAGAATGCCAATATTTTAACTTTTAAATTGAGTTTTTAAATCATTGATTAAGCCATGTTAAATAAATATTGATATATAGTTACTTGTGTTGGTGTTTTATTTTTGTTAGCTTTCGTTTGCTCCAAATACGTTTTACATTCCTCTAACCACTCAGATGGCGAGGGTACCTCTTCTCTTAATATTTTTGCCAACCCACCTTGGTTCTCTTTCGGGATTGAGTAAAAAAACTTGACTTCATCAAACCTGAATTACAAAGACGCTATAACTTAATAATTTTTAATATTTAAAAAAAAATCGTATCGATGGTATATTAAAATTTACCATATACGAAACCAATCCCGAACGAACTCACGTATATCATTAGTTATATCGTCACCTTTCTGTTTTAAAAAAGCAATCTTTTCTTTATCATACTGATTTTTCCTCTGTTCTTCGTATACATTGAATAGGTTACATACTTCGGATTTCAACTGTAAACAACATTCGTCGATTCGCGTACGATTTAAAAGCTTAAATTATTTTCTAGTTAAACTTACCTTTTCATTTGTCTTTGTAATCTCAATGTGGTTGGTTCTTTCACAAAATTTAATTCCCATTAATTCATCGAGTTTATAATTTTCGATTCTTTTTCTCTTTACTTCAAAATATCTTCTGAAAGTTTAAGAATAAAAAATAAATATAATATTACTCTATTTTTTAATAAATATGGTATTTAACAATTTCATTGTACCTTAAAACTGTTTGTATAATTTTGGCGCTTCTTTCTTTAAGTTCAAACCGCGCTGCTGGTTTCAACGTTCCGTTCAATTCTTTTTCCCAAAGTATTCGTTTTTGTTTTTGTATTGTATTATCTTGAACGATTTTTCTGAAATAATCAATACAAAATATGACGGAATGAGATTCTTCTTCCAAGTAACGTTATCCGTAGAAATGTAGCAGAAAAAACAAATCAGCCATAAATAAATATTTATATCCCTACCTTGTTCGTTCATGTGCTTGTATAAGTGATAGTAACTTATTCTTTTTCAAAGTTTCTTCGGATATTTTTTCTTCTATTTCATAAATTGCACCAATATTTATTCCGACCGAATGTTTTGTTTTATCACCATCGAAGTCTTCAGATGTTTCCCACCAATTGTCCTTTTCTTTAATAGCTGTAGGCTCTTTGACACTTTCTTCTATGCGTTGAAATAATAGTAAATTATTGTATTTGTTTCAGTATTTAACTATTCACTGCTGGATATATCTATCATTGAACGATCTCCAGAACAACTTAGTAATCTGGTTTCAGTAGTTTCCTACTATTTTTATTGAATACTGTCAGAACACTAAATAAATTAATCGTATACAATAAGTACTACCTTCTTCACTTAATTTTACTCGCGCTCGTTGAAAAGCCTCGTCTATAAGGCGCTGTACATTTTCGGGACGTGAATGTTTTGAAGGTAAATCATTTAATTCGGCATCAAAGGTTGTTAGTTTGTGTTTAATTAAACCATCGCTAATATATTCATAATTACTGCCTTCAAGTTTTCGTAACTGTGTTTTTAGTTCCAAAATTCTGCAAATATGAATTTTTTTTTCATTATATAAACACTATTAAACTACTTTACTTTGAATTTTTAAGTCTTATAGTCATTGCATATCAAGTCGAATGAAATAAATTATTGTATGAATGTAGTCGTTATATTATTTACGAGAACATGGAGTTTACCAAGAAAATCAATACCTTGCTACGACAGCCTTGATAATTCTTTCCATATATGCAGTTTTCTGCACTTGCAAATTCTGTTGGAAGCAGACCAAGGCCTCGTTGTAGCAATATACATAGTTGCCCAGGACACCTGATAAGCGTAGAACAGCATCACATAATTCTTTATCATGAGCTTTTCGTTCCTAAAATTATTAACTGAATTGTATTAGTAGAAGGGTTAAATAACTTTTACAGTAATGAAAGTACAAAATTATTAAAGCAAATGGAGTTATTTGCTTTTGCTAGCCGCGGTAAGAGTTGTACTTTTCAACAAATTGATAGTTTACCTGGTACTCAGTGTCAATACAAATTAATTTCTCTAAGCTTAAAATTGTTTTTTTCCACTGCTGAAAGTTATTTTCACTTGACATTTTGTATGATTACAAAAAAAGTAATAGTTATGATTCATTATATTCAAGATGGCTACGATTCTTTTGTGCGGCATTTTTAAAAGTTATATTTACTTTGTAATCTCGTGGCTGTAATAAAACCATTCAAGGGTCAATAATCCTTCGAAGAAAATATTGGTGTGGTAATGTCTACGATGTGGTTAACAACGCCGTTTAGTAGAAGCAAAGGGCAAACGATCACCATTACGTGTTATCGTCTGTAACGGAAACCTCTACATCATACCCGATGAAGGAAATAAGCGATAGAACTTGACGGTTACGTCCTTTTATGTCTACACCTCAAACAGCTAACCCTAACTGTTGGCAATCAGATTGTCAAATTTCGACTCTATACCTGAAATATAAGATTTTTAATACCATACAATGGTTGGCACATATAACTTTTATTTATAAGATATATCGCAATTTTAAACGTGTAAATACAATATAAACTCTACGTGTACCACGTTTTGGATCAAATTTCAGTGTTTTAAAGTGTTACGATAATATTTTTGTTTCTAGAAACTTATATTATAAATTATATTGAGTTACTATGGGGTTGCAAAGAATTATCTGAAATGAAAAATAGCTTTGACGAACACTTTTTACATCTAAAATGCTCAGTTTTATTTAAGGTGTTTTAAGTTTTGAGTATCATATGAATGTTATTTTCTTATTAGGACACTTATAAGAAATATTACTACTTTAATTTCCAAAGCAGTATTAAATTTCTAGCTCATCTGACTTTGCGCCGTGTTCGATGTCGCATCCTGTCGCGCTCAATGCCCGCCATCTTGTACCGGAAGTAGTAAAGCCTTCCGTAGCGACCTCTACGAAATGTCAGGTTGTTTTATTTTTAAAAAACTATGGGTTTTACAAAGCTATGTTATTTAGAAACATATAATAATAACAATGAAACGCTCGGAAACAAGTTTTTTGTATTAAAATCACCGATAGTAGGCCATTTTGTAAGTACAGCTAAAAAAAACTATAGTTTTATAAAAAATACATTACTTTAATAAAAATAACAACCAGCAATAAAGCATGATAACAAAAATAGCTGGACTAACATGATGGAGCGAAATAACACTAATATAAAGTTTTAAAAAATGTTTTTTTTTAGTCAGGATCGAATTTTATTACGTCCCTTCATCAAAGTCGTTATTAGTACCTGTCTTCGTTTTCGAGAGCAATCCCCAAACACCCTGTATCAAAAAATTCCAACAAAGAGATTAACCTGGAAGTTGAAATAGAAAAAATTTAAATCCTCCCTCGAAGGAATAGGTAATCGACACGCTAATGGAATCCATCAAACGCTCTCATAAGACACCTTATAAAAATTCGATACATCCCGAGGGTGAGAAAAGTAAACTATTTTGCATCGAATATCGTGGTGTCGACGTGGAGTCATAGGGGTGACTTCAAGTATTTCGGAAAGTGACACAAATCTTCTTTTATCTATAGAAAACGTTTCATCGCGAGGAGCGCATCGACGTAACATTTTCCCGATTATGATTAAGTTTTGTGTCTATACACATAATCGCATAATCTATGTTTATAACACAGTCTAACAAGGGTCAAATGTTTTGCACACGTAAAATATATTACAACATAATACAAAAGATATATAAAGTTAAATTTATTTAACCAATATATTTATAAAGTTAATTTGAATTAAAACTTTTTAAAAATTTCAATATCAAGCTATAACAGAAATTCCTTCGTGATTTGAAACGCGGGCGCTTGCGGCATATTCGTGATAACTGCAATGACTTTTATAATGTGTTCTTACGATTCCGGCAATCCGAGCTTCTCATGTTGGTTGGATGCATAATTCTAATAAACACTAATATAACTATCGTTTAATAACACCGTATCTAATGTAAGTTCCACAAAGCTTTTCTTTTGAATTTACTAAAATTATTTTAAGTTAATTTTTAAAAGGCGCTTAACACAGTTATATAAAATTAAGTAATTGAAACGGCAAAAGTTCGTTCGGCATTTACTATCTTCGCAAAGTAATTACATTCGCGAAAATAAAGTATTATTAGAGACAATATAATTGTAATAAACAACGCGAAGACACGCCATCTCAAATTAACTTTCGTCGTAAATTGGGCACGCAAACAAGTTTCAAATTGGCCCGCGGAGGCGACGTTTTCGCTAAATACCTATAAAAATGTCCGCTTGAAGTGAAATATTGTTACTAATAACGTGGTACAAGTTTCTCTTTGAGGCGGATTTTCTTTGTATGTTCCAAAGATAATTTCTATTTTACTTTAGCTAACTTATTATCCTAAAGGCAGTCGCATCATGAGAATTTAATGACTAAAACGGTTAAAGATATTAAAGTAGGTCATATATAGTCAAATTTATTCTAATAAATTTCATGTAAGACTTTCTAAATTCGTTTAATTTGTGTAGTCTATGAAATTATAGACTAATAGACTAAAGTTGAAACCATATGATCATCTAAAATCAAATGAGGCTAATGTTTATACGTAGTAAAACATGTATAAAGAAAAACGCGTAAAACCATGTCTTATACCTTCACGGTACGATTCCGTATATAAATTGCAGCACTTACCACGTCCGAATGGCACATTTGGCTGATAGGGCGTCGAGATACTTTACCACGTTATGAGTTATCGTTCTCTATCTTTTATATGAGTCTTCTAGTGACTGTGACATCACCACAGTGAATGCAGGTTGTTTAAAACATTTCGTATAGAACTTTATTCGTAACTAGTTTTTCCTCGCGTTCATATTGATTTTGTCGTCCGTTTATAATTTTCTGTTACATTATTCTTGAGTAAATACGTTAAATATTACACGCGATTTCTACTCATAGTTAAAGAAAATTTAACACACATTTTTGACAATTATAAATAGAGAAAAACAAAGCTATAAAGGTTGACTTTTTATATTTCGTTATGGCGGCAACAATAGCAGTTAAAAGGAACTTATGTTCTAATAAAATTAGATGATTTTACCAAAAACGATGGTCCTCAGATTTTTTTATTCTTTCGATTATATACGAAATAAGTTTTAGATACGCTTAATTTATGTTATTCATGATAAAAATGAAACTCTCATCAAAAGTTAATCAATAATGATTTATTCGGAGATGTACTGCAATGATATGTATAATACTTTACGAGATTTCCATATATGAGTGGCGACTAAACCTATTAATAATATAGTTTAGAAGATATTATTCACGGCCCTTGCATAGAATGTCAGTAGTATCATAAAACAAATAAACCAACATTTTAAAAATCGTTCTAAATTCAATTTCCGTGATGCCAATTTTACTGTTATATTTTTAAATTTCAAGTACGCGTATTGACAATAAACATACTTTATTCTTTAAAATAAGGCTTTGAAAGACTCCATCATAATAAAGCACGAACACAGCCCGTATATCTCCGTCTGTGAACAAAGATAAGTAATTCTCCGTTTGCATACATATTTCAGTACGGAAACTTTGTCTTAGAACTAGTAGAGTATGTTTTCAGAACAGCAAAATGTTCTATGCATATATCATTGTTTGTTATTTGCTTTAAGATTGAAGATGTTACGTTAAGAAAAGAATTATGAAACTGTTTTACTGTAGAATTTTACTGGCAAGAGGAATATTCAATATCAGTATGCTTTGTGATAAATTAATGAACTTTCAATTACTTGTATTTAATTGAGGTCTGTAGTTTATTAAAAACTTCTAATTAAGTTGTAAATGACACCTCTCAAACACGCTTATATTATTTTAAGAATTTATATTTCTGTTATTCTCATTCGTCATTCGTCTTTATATCATAATATTTAAGTCAAACATCGATTTATTGATATTTTTAAATATTATTTAGACGTATCTGCGGCATTGTAGCGCCTAAATAAATAGTCTGATTTTAGGGCGGTGATTTTGTTTGAAAGTTGATATAATCGAGATGGTTCTCAGGTGGATTTTTATGTCGGGGTTTGATCAAAGTTTTTATTATATTAGAAATTTACTTAGAGTGAAAGCTCCTAGCAATAACGAGATTACTCTTCAAGAACATTCAGACAGACAAAGGCCACCCATCATCCGCAACTGCATTAGCCCGCCTGTAAATTTCGCCTCTTAATCGTCCGCTGCGATCGTATATTTCTTGATTAAGAGCTCGTAAAAATGTCCTCTAGAGCTGAAATATAGCCGCTGAACCGAAAGATTAACCCAAGGCTTGTTACTGGATGGTAAACAATTGGAAACGCGGATTTTTGTTACTAATATATACCTGAATAAATAAAAGTAGAAAATTGCATCGATTTTTAAATTAAGGGTACGAAGACGTTGACTTAAGAACAACTGCTGTTACTTGAAGAGCAACTGCTGTTTAGGGTTCTTCTCGTGAATTTTCAAACTTTTTAAATAAAAATAAACAGTAAATCAACATTTTATATTCGGGGCATCATAAGCAATGACAGTTTTATTAAAAATTTAGCGACTCCCTATTTATAAATCGTTTGTAATTCAGTGTTTTAGGTTTTGTTTTTCTAGTCTTTTTGTTATCCTGATATAATATAAATTTTAAAAGATATGAATAACGAATTATCAATTTCCTAGTCCAATTCAAGCATTTTTAAGATTGCAGACATCGAATAAATTGCGTTATTAAAATCAGATGTGAATGTAATTATCTATATATATGTTACTTCGTATGTCAGGAAATGATTACTTACAGTTAAAATGATATATCCCGCAGTAGGTCGGTTTGAAAATACCGCCATAAATCAGTTCCCAGAAGTCAGGTGTTGTGACTGAAATATGTGTTCGTTCTCTCCACGGACAATGTGCCACGGATATTTATGTGAACACTTTTTATTTTGCGGTTTCCCGGGTATTGAGCTACACGAGTTGAAAGACGCATTGCTTAATGGTAACTTTTTGTACATAGAATTTTCATTTAATCTTTAAATCGAGGAATGTTAAGTATCGAAAATTCACGTTTTTGAATTTTTTCATAGGCAGAAGACAGCATAATTAGCAGTCAAGTTTACAATTATGCTATAGCTTTCGAATTTATCATCAATTTCATTCATTCAGTCCGCGTGTTTATCACTAAACTCGCCCTAAACGGCTGGACCGATTTTCATGAAATTTTTTGTGCATGTTTAAGGCGATTCGAGAATGGTTTAGATTAACACAGTTATTCATAGTATAAATATCTTATATATATTATCTTCCAAAGTACATAGATATTTTTTTTTAATCTAAAACAATAATAAAAGGTAGATTTAAATTCATTATATTATTTTCCTTAGTCTTCTAAATCCGTCAAAGGTTTTTTATTGTCATATTTTTTTTTAGAAATTTTTATAACGACTTTAAAGCAAAATAATTACTTAGCTGTTTATTATAGAACGTTATTAACAAAACAGTTTTGCTTAAGTTCATGAATATGTTTTCGTGTCGTGAGTGGATATAAAAGTATTTAACAGATTAGCCGGAACTGGGAGGGTCGGGACCCGTGACGGAAGGTGTCAAGAGAGGAATGAATTTGTCAGAGCCGACGCCCGCCACGTTATAAATCACTCGTATAACGTGGTACAATAAACGTTGTAACATGATGCTGTATCTTAATTCTATCACATACATCGAGAAACAGCTACTGTATCGCATGACAAGCTAAAATAATTAAACTATGTGCACGTGTTAATAAACAATCTATTATGTTCTGAAGTTAGAATGGTTAATTATCTCTTTGATATGTCGTTAAGTGTAATTAACATAGTGAAGCTCATCATCAAAAACGTGAAACATTATAATTATAAATTCCCAATTTTAGTTAAAATTGGATCCGCAAATTTGGGACCCGACAATATTTGTAGCACGTTACATCTGCGCGACGAAGATTGATGTCGTGATGAGGAACTTCCTCGCTCACCCTTCGCCTTCACACGGCTTGGGGATTATCGTACTTTCAAACTGCGCAAAATAAACACTACTCTTGTGTTTGTTTTAACTTTGAACCTGATAACTGGGAGAATGCTTCAAGAAAATCCACTAGTTATGAAATAACATGCTCATTTTTGAATTACTTATAATATTAATTTGTGTTATTCATTAATATATGAGAAAGAAATGCTAGTATTATAAAAATATTTTGACTCAAAACTTGTATCATAAAGGAGTGTAGTCATCACATACTTAATAAAACTAATATACTTATTGAATATTTAAAGAGCAACATGAAAATACAGATTTATCGTTAAACGATTTGCCGAGTCTCCATATCTTTATGGGGACTCGGCAAATCATATGTCGGTATTTATATGTCAATTATGTCATAAACTCTTGTTCATAACATAACATATAAATAAATACCAGACATATGTATATACATGGACGAAAATGAGGTAATTTAGTTTTTTACCGTATGTATCAAACTAATTATCCGTGGTAAATTAGCTTGGAAACTTATTTCGATTAAGTTTTTGTATTTGTCTTTGCCATCGCAATTTGAATACGCATTACAGACGACACAAAAACGGGGACGGCTTTAGAGTACAGAAAAATTCTAGTCCATATATTGAAGGTAACAAGTAATCCGACTTCACGACAGCAAGTGAAGGTTCCGTTTCATCAGGTCATAAAACATTCGGGGTTCCTCCCCGGGTGAGTTATGAGGCGAGGTCGGACGGGAGAGGCCAGGTCGCTCGTACATCACTCCGAACAGGGATTACTTTCACATTGACTCGCCTTGTTCTGTGCAATGCTGAACCGTTTGTCACCAGATCGGGAATAGAATTTCAGCCATATGATTCTTCGAATGTATGTACATTAATATATTTTTAATAATTTAGCTGAGTCATGCAATCAAATCTTGGGAGTTACTTTTATATAGAATTAATAGTCGCAACGAAGTTACAAAAAGCTCTTGCTCATGATGAAGGCAATAGCTAAAACGTGCTTTTCAAACTTCCAATATTGTGACAAATGCAGACTGACAGATCCTATATTTGAGTTATGTCATATACCTAATTGTATTAGTAGTTGTTTACTCTTAACTTTACAAGCGTTCTAAATCGATTTTAAAAATGCTTATAGACCATTTAGAATTTTTACTATTTATGACCACATTTTTCAAAAATAACTTTAGAATTCTTTATCTGATGAGCTATTATTTGTTTTATACACAGGGCTCTGCGCTCAGCCTTTTTTCTAATTGTGACTCAAAACTCTTAAATATTGTAACATAACACTACATTTATAATATACGAGATGCCAACGTTTGTATTTGTTAGATTTTAATGTTTGAACGGATTTAAGAGAGAGATATATATTGTAGCCATAGCAAAAGTAATTTATTTATTCGAAGATATTTTTATGAGATATAAAGTGAGTATACATAATGCTCGTTTGAACGCAAGTCAGCCACTTGACATCATTAATTATTCGAAGATGAGCTCTGAATCATTTTATTTTTATTACATTCGTTCTGAGATTTGACGAGCAAAGCACTTCGCAAGCTTTTCATCTACGACTAGTCATATACAAGGAATTCCACGATTCTTATTACACGTTTAATGATTTTCTCATTATCAATATTCTCTCTTTAAATAACCATGTCAACAATACCAAATAAAATGATCATTTAAATATCAGCACAAAATATCCCCAAGTGCATTTAACAACACTCCACTGAATATTCATAAAGATAAACCAAATTTATGCGCCCGTAAACCTCCGCTCTGGTCTGATAAAGAAACTTGTTTCCTACTCTTTTCTCCTTTTTTCCATTATATTTTATGGATATAGGTCACTGGAGTACTGTTAAACTCGACCATTGTTTAATTTTGAAGATTTATCTAATGTTTTATGACTAAAAAAAATATTTTAGGCCGTTCCTGAAATTTAGTTATTAAAAACGTATGAAATGGTTCACACTTCAGCTTAACTCTCAAACGTGTGATTAAGGTCGCAATTAAAGCATCACATTTATATTAATAAAATGATATTTATACAAAAAAAGGTTAACGCCTGCCAGTTTTAGAAGGCAAAATTGTTAAATACCATTTTGCTTGATATTTCAAGAAACAACTTGTATAAATATTAAAGGTGTTTGTCACGAAGGGTCCTTATAAATATTTAATAATTACACCAGTATTGTTTGAAAGGTACTTAAATGTTTTCCCACGTCGGCATTATGCTGTCAACTGATAATTATATTTCTATGAACATACCACGTAAACCGTCGATGGACTGACGTGGCGTTTGCAAAACAGGCCACGGCATTTAATAAAGCCATTGCACGGGAATTATTTATGTTTAGCTCTAATGACTAAATTATAGGACACTATTGACAACGCCGATACTACCTTGGTTTTAAATTATTGATTATAGATTGTAGGTAATAGATAGGTAAACGTGTATTTCCTGCGATATTTCATATTTCTTTTGAGTTAAAATGATAGTGTGATGGTTTTTCTTCCATTTATTTGCTTTGTAACTGTCAAACTACTCGTATATAATCTGTAATCAAATGTGGGATTTGAATCATTGATGATTTTATTGAATGTAACCTACTTTGAATCACAGGCAACAGTAATGTACATTGTACACATATATGCAGTATCATGCATATATAATGTGCATGAGCTCAAGTGTACTTTTGCTATGAGCATGTAAATACAATAAACATTTTTAAAGCTACATTAACTACATTGTAATAATTATAATACATATTCGAGCACAAATAATATGAACTGAAGAAAATTTTGATTCTTCAAAATTCTGCTATTTCAAAAATTTTGCTTGCGTTCGATGTCAAGTCCCTCGCAATTCATGTGTATGTTATAACATAATTTGTTCTTGCAGTTTACATGAAAGTGCTTGTCAAAGTACAGAAAGAACTTTAAAAAAACGTAATAAAGGACACTGGAAAGCGTACCGGGTTTTAGTTTCTCAGAAAACACGTTGATTTTATGCACTTGCTACGAGGGTATGAAATTGAAAAATGTAAAACTTGCATTGACAGTATTTTTCGTTTTCGTAAGTCGGTTAAAACTTGTAAGTCGAAATCAATAATGAATTGCGCTGAAACATGTTGCCGATGTTCCGTAGTTATAATTGAGTTTTAATAGACCCTAATAGTACTTAATTCTACCTTTTGTATTTCATAGCTTTAATAAGCGATACTTCAGCCATTATACTAACTGTGTAACTAATAGTCGTCGTGTTAACAAGCATACTTGTCATTTTCATGATTCTAAATATAATAAATGCAACAATACATTACATAACATCACAATTTTCCCGATAAATTACTAAAAAAGACCATGCCAGCTCTGAAGAAATTATCTAAGAGTAAAGTTACTAAATATATATAAGAATATTATATAAGTTTAATATACATCCGTATCTAAATGAAAATATAAAAGTAACTCGGTATATAAACCTATAAAATGATCATGTGTTCGAATTGGTCTTTCAAATATAAAATTAGAGTAACAGTCGGGAGTTATTGCTCGGTAATCTGTTTTTTATCTGTATTTGAAAGCCGAGCTTGTTATCTCATTGTCAAATTGACAGCGACATGTCACCGGACAGTGAATAGGCGGGAAAATGTTAAATTGACACGTGTGTACGTGAGCTCGAATTACGCTTTAACCAGAAAGGTTTATACTGAACTTTTATTTAACAGAGGCTTTTATTATAAACACAAAAGCTGTTTTCATGTTATGGAAAATATATTTTTAAAATTGTCACTACGTGTATTGAATATTTGACTTGAAACAGCGACGTTACACAAACGACTAAACGTTTAAATTAAACTTATATCAATATTTAACTTGCTGCTACAGATGGACGTTATAAAGCTTTATTTTTTGTAAAGCCAAATTATTTCTAATATTAATTCAATTAAAGAATATCTATAATGTTACGCGCCGTAAGTGGAGGGTAGGCGGCTGATTATGTTACTCGCCGTAACCGGAGGGTAGACGGCTGATTCGGCTACTGGCGCCAGTCTGCCGGCAACAGCTACCGCGAGTCAGTCTGACAAGAGTGAGCGAAGGGACCGGATACGTTTTCGTGACAGTATTGTCGGTTTAATTGAGTGATTTAATTTCAATGATATTAAGTTTGATTGTCTGTGTGATCATCTGAATGAAAATTGTGGATGTAAAATAGACTTAGTTTCAACATTCAGAACTGAACAAAGACTTTATGAATAATAAAAAACTGCGTAGACCGGCGCTAGGTCATTGCGCGTGGGTTCTGTTAGTAATGTGACGTCAACCCGCAGTGATTGTGGCGGAGATGTACATCCCAGTGTACCACTTGGGCGTTTGGCGACTCAAAAATTGGAGAAGATGGTGGAGAAGTGTTGTGTTGATTCGCCGTCATCGTAGGGCGTGCAGGTATAGTGAAAAGGTAACTAACATAGAAGAATGGAGGTCTTGTCGCCCGAGCGATGCAGTGTGATGTGGCCAGCTCCGCTGCTTCGGACGGGATGAGCGGGGATGGCGCCGGGCCAATAACTTGCAGGTGCGTAATAGTATCATAATGATTGGTCTGTCTATGGGAAATTGCCCTTTCTGCTTCTGTGCATTTTGTTCATTCCGATGATATTGTGACTGTTTATTTTGTTTCTGGTTGGTTCTGTTTCTGTTTATTCTGTTGCTGTTTTTTCTGTTGCTGTTTTTTCTGTTTCTATTTGTTCTGTTTCTGGTTGTTCTGTTTCTGTTTGTCCTGTTTCTATATATTTTGTTTCTGTTTGTTTTGTTTTTCTTTCATGCTGTTCCTGTTCACACTGAAAAAAAAATCTATTGAGTTATTTACTCGTATGTTCACATATAATATGATGTATATGTGTTTTCAGTTCGGCACATAAATTGTAACATTCTAATGCTTTTGTTGTGAATACCGGGCGGTATTCACTTGCAGGATGGCCGATGTTACTCGCCGTAACCGGAGGGTAGGCGGCAGATACATGTTATTCGCCGTAACCGGAGGGTAGGCGGCTGATTCGGCTACTGGCGCCGGTCTGCCGGCAACACCTACCGCGAGTCAGTCCGGCAAGAGTGAGCGGATGCGTTTTCGTGACAGTGTTGTCGGTTTAATTGAGTGATTTCATTTTAATGATATTAAGTTTGATTGGCTGTCTGATTGAAAATTGTGGATGAAAAATAGACTTTGCTTTAACAATAATTTATAAAAAATCTCGCTGTAAAACGCTTTCACAAAAGCTGGATTTGAGTTCTATTGTTGTATTGACGGTGTGGTATTGTGATGTCGAGAGCTAATTACACGCGTGAATAGACGCCTTTTGACAGCTCAAAGGATTTGTCATTACAACTGCCAAAACATTTCTTGGAATGATTAAAAAATGAACCCTATACTTTCACAATAAGAGTCACTTTGAAGGAAAAAGTAATTACCGCGAGGCGGTATATTAAAACGGGCTAGTAATAGATACTTATCTAGATTTTAATCATTTCATAATCAGGACTTATTTTCTAACTTGTTATTGAAGGAAATGAATGAGGTTTGCATGTTAGCCTCGTAACGATAAGCAAATTATGAAATTACATAGTTGATGTTGATTTATTGGACTTGGTGAAATAAATAAAGGTTATTCTGGATTCGTATAATTTCACGTAATATTGTGTATCACGTATGTGGTTTGTGAGGCTATAATTCATTTTTATTTAATTATACACAATGTTTAAGGTAAAAGGGCATATAAAGGGCACATGAAAGTTTGCAAGCAAATAATTCAAATAAATGGTCATTGGCTGATACTATGTAATATATACTTATTGAATTGAGTTCCTAATGTTAAAAAACAAGCGAAAGTAGTTTAAAAATTCCCAAGTAACATTTATTATTAAACTAAGGTAATTAGTTCCTGCTAATTGTCATAGTATAAAGTTCATTTTAAAGATTTAGTTATATTGATTGTAAGGTATGAGTGAAACAATTTCGAGGATTATTTATACAATTACTATGAAACTTTAAATAAGAAATCCTTGTAAGAGATAATAATATTTTAAACTTTAATACATTTTCTGCTCTTAATCCGTTTGATCACAGAGAAGCTACACTAAACCGCGTTACAAAAACTACCATATGCAAGAGTCTATTATTTCGCTTCAATAGCAATTTGAAACCCTTGTCCAATTGCATCAGATTTAGCGACAAATACGGCTTATTTGTGAACTCCACGGCGTCAAATGACCGTATTCTATATCAAAACTTAACACGATTTTCAACAATAGTTACTGTTTGTACAGTAGACAATATCCATTGTCAAAAATTGCATGCTTCATATGAATAGAGTATTTTCAATTCTATGATCTGTGGTGTATTGATGTTTCTGGTTAGGAATTTTTATTTTTGATATTATGGAATATTAGTAGAATTTTAGCTCTCAACTTATTAGACTAAATCCAACATTTCACCCTGCTATTCATAGATACATGTAGGTTAGTTATATAAAGTTCATGTTTTATTGATGTAATAAAGCCATTATTAAAATACATTTCTAGCTTTTAAAATTCCGTAATAACAGTCCTAGCTCGTTTCCCCTTTAATCAAACTGTTTAGGTATACATCCCATTACAAGAACGTTAGCATATAATCCGGCGCCATGACATTCAAGGACTGTCAGAGGTCATAACGAGTCAAATGACATGATAATACTATTGAAGTAGAGTGCTTTGAAAATAGGGGATCTTTTCTGCCCTATTCAATTTTACTGACATGGCGTGTAGACAGCGATACTTGATATGTTTTTTATCGATACTCTAGAATTTTTTTCCTAAAGTAGAATCAAACTTTTTAAACTTATACAAGTTGTACTAGCTGACCCAGTAAAAGTCATTTTGCCACATAAATATATAAAAATTGAGCTTGCATGTATTTTTATATGCTGTATCATAAAAAAATGAAAAACAGAAAATTTTGTCTAAAAATAAGAAAAAAATTTGGGGTGAACCACCATTAACGTTTAGGGGGATGAAACATAGATAGTAACCGATTCTCAGTCCTATTAAATATGCATAAAAAATTTTATAAGAATCTGGCGAGCCGATTCAGAGGAGTATGGGAAAGAACATTGTGCCACGAGGATTTTATATATTAGATTAATGTATAATACATTTACATGAGCTTTATAAATAATCAAAGTAAACCCTTGTAGTGGAAAGCAACGATTATCTATAGTTAGACTGCTTAAATGAGAATATATCGGCAGAGGTACAAAAAAGCTACAAATACTGGTCTGTTAAAAAAAAATTGTGACACACAAATGCTTTTATCAATGTCTCCATTATAGGATACGTTGATTTACACAGTGAATTCTAGCAGTTGAAACCCCTATTTTTAGCTAAGCAAGCTAAATTGCCCCTCAGAAAATACATGGTATGATTTTATATAGACATTTTGGATCTATGACTACCATCCATATATGAGCATGTGGTCTAGGTGTTAAGCTTATAGGAGAAAAGGTTGTTAAGTAATACGCGTTTCGACTTCACGCTATGAATTGCCGAGAATTCGAAATAAAATACAATAGATCGACAGCACATAATTGAATACTTAATGATGGTAGTTGATAGAGCTTTTAGTTAGTATTAAGTGAATTTCAACTCGTCTGTCGATAATAGGTGAAAAAAAATTGCAAATATATATACTTAATTAGTGTAATACAAGAATGAAGTTAGAAGCACAAAATTAAGAACAGTTTACGTCGTAAACAGTTTAAAAAATAAGAGCATACGAACCAGTAATTATTACAACCGGAAGTTTGGGGGCGGGCGGTGGTTTAGTTCATAAAAGCTTCTGTTACACAAAAGATATTTGATTCCTTTTGTGTGCGCGTTTTAAAGCTTAGCGTGGTACTTAAATATTTGATATTTGTATTTGGAAGCTTAAACTTCTTACTGATAATAGACTTGATAATAATGTGTAATGATCAAATAATTATTTTTATAGGCAAGCAAATTTTAGTTTATTTATGGTTGACAGGTATAAACTATATTTCTAAAACATAATTGTTTCAAAATTTTAATAAAAATCTTAAAATGAAATCTCGTTGAAACTGAATGAAAAACTATTCCTCATATTTATTCTTTGCCTGATCTAACAATCTAGAGTTATATTCAACAGTTTAATATACATATATAACATAGTATTGACATGAACTGCCTGATGCAGAAAAATGTTCTTTAAAATACAAGTTGTAATATTTCTTAGTTTGAAACAAAATACGATAGTCGTGTTTCACTTTGTACAATTTTAATGCATTTTTCTTAAGAGTTTTAGACATTCAAAAGTAAATTCATGTATATTAAAATGTCCGATATTATTTATTATATAAAAAAGTAATAAAAAAAATTAACTACCAAACGAGAATCTATAAAAGCAACCTGAAATTCGATGAAAAACTTCAATAATTACATATCAATTTGTTTTTAACGAGAAGTGAGTTATAGTAATTGCGTCGGTTCTAACTTGTAACTACAAATTACGGGTAAAACTGACGATTTGGCATCACCGTGTTATTTGGCCCCAGCTTAATTATACTTAATGTTAGCGTTTACAAATAATAAGACCGTAGTGTGGGATGCTTAGATTATAGGGACGATAAGTATGATGGAATTTGATGGCTTATGACGTGCCGATCGCTTATTGGTCTATTTTTTGTGGATAACCTAATGAATTAATGACGTTAAGTTATAATATATTTTTCTGGAATAGACGAATGGTTTTTCTAATCTTGAAAACTAAATACAAAGTCGTATATGCGCTTGATTAACTCTTTTGCGTTTACTTAATACAATAATATTCATAAAATGACTACGAATATGTTCTACTGAATTACGATTTATTAAAAAGCTCCGTAGCATTTTAGAAGCCGTCTATGTACATACATAAAACTGTATCTAGCTGGCATTTTATAGGTGTGTTTTAAAAACTCATCCGGATTGAGAAGAAATTGATTCCCAATCAAAACTAATTGAACCCGTTTATTGGGTGCTTCAGGCCGAAGGATTTTTGCAAGTCAAAATAGGTTAGCTGTCTGTGGTCGGGTTGCCGAGTGATTTTATGTAAATTCCAACCGTTTATTATGCAAAGCTGAAAATTTTAGTGATGCCCGCGATATTATCGATACATTAATATGGACTAAAGTGTATTTGATGCTTGATTAGTTTAGCAATAACTCCTCCATATGACATTACATAATGTGTTGCCCACAGATTTATTTTAATTTTATGTAGACTGAAGTTGTATCGTGTTCTATTGCATTTCAAGACTTTTCCATCTATGAACAGCCTTCATATCTATCTGATTCTTATGTAGCCTTACAATTCGCGGCCGGGAAAATATGCATACTGTTTTTAAATTTCTTTCCACACATTTAATACTTTCAAGTGTATTTTTAAAAGTTTGCCAGATGTAAATGCATATTAAGAAATATATATATTAAGAAAGTAAATTACGGTAAATTGAAACAGGCGAGAACGGTTAAAATTTACAATGTAAACCATTCTAATAACGCTTTGCGTACTATTTTATTTTAGACAAAATAGATTGCTCTTAAAAAGTGAGAAATAGAACAGTTAATTTTTTTGATTTAGTTTTTAACTGACATATATCGTTCGCAATATTAAGAGGGCATAAATACTTATTATATTACTTGATATTTTATTAAAAATCTACACTAGCACTTTGTAATAATTTTTCGATTTTTTAATACATTATTTATCGATGACCTTATATTACATCACTAAGTTCATCTGGCCCGGGGTCGCGGTCACCAATTAGCGTTTTAATTAACTATACGCTTAACTACCTTGTTTTTGTTGCAAATTGTTTCACCACACTTCAACGAGCAATTTAGCGAGCCCCGCTTTTGTAAAGTTTCACCAAATAGAATTGTAATTAATTAATGTTTTAAAAATATATTTTTAATAAAATTATTGCACTATTCTAAAGTTGGTAGTGTTAATACTGACACTTAAATATACGATCTACGGGAAGTAAATCATCAAATCTATATTAAGAATACTGCATACGTAGTAGTGTGAGATTTGACATAGTAAAGCTTGATCTGGAGGAAAGTCAGGAAAGTAAATAATATATATTGAGTAATTTATAACATGTCTTTTTCATTATAGTTATGATTAGTTGAGGAAGTGGCACACTTGGAGATAGTATCATAAATAATTTTATGATTTGCCATCATTATCAGATCATTATATCCGAAAATTATGAAATATA
>JAOSYY010000013.1:397990-409629 GCA_025727935.1 Hebomoia glaucippe | reverse complement strand
ATCTGTGATATGTCTTTAAACAACATAATTTTTGATTACTCACGATATAATAACCATTAAAATAGTCATGGCCTGCAATGAAATGTACGTTTGAAAGGAAACGTCATATCAATTGAAGTTATTAATACAAGCCATAAACAGCTGATATTGAGTCCAGTAACAGTGATTTACAATGGTTGTTTAAGTTATCGTGACGTGTAAAAGCGAGCCGCGCCGTATGAAGTGCCTTATTAATGACAGACCGGACCCGACTCGGTTTCGACTTAATGCGAGACCCATTTGTAATTTCGTCTCATTTTGTAGCACTCAATAATTTTCTGTATAACCTTATTATAATGTACGATTAATGTCGTTTCGTAAATTATTGATTGGGAACGAATTTTACTTCTGAACATATGATGATTTGTGTACTTATTCAAAATTTTAAATGTTTAGATAACAGCCATGTAATTGACATATTCTAAGAAATTTATTAAGTACAATAAAATAAATGTAATTATTTATGTATTTAATTCCATCATCTATTTTTGGGTGATTTAAAAACGTGTTTTTTATAATGCGGGCAAAATATCTAAGTACTATGGATTGATTTATTAATAAATCGATACCATTATTAAATCTATTATATTATTTATCTCATCAATTTACAAACAAAACATGTATATTATCAAGCGCACTCATTTTAACTCTTTATAAATAAGTAACGATCTGTTATTGCGTCTAGGTCAAAAAAGATAGGTACAGTACTTTAAGTTTTATTGCAAGTACGGAAATCAAGAATATAAACTGGTTAAGAATTATCGTATCGTATGGTGTAAAGCTGAACGATTCGGAGGCTTGTTACAGTATAAGACAGACAGCATGTAATCTCATGTCAGTAAGCTGTAATTTGCAGCACTTTACAATGCTCTCAATCAAGAAAACTTATGCTTTTTGTTGCAAGGTAATGTACTCATAACTTGTACTTTTAAAGGTTATTATTATCTGTGTTCAGACCACAGATTAAAATATCTAGTTGTGTAATTGTGCGGGTTCTCACGTAAATTTATAATAGCTTCTTAGTTATCTTTGTGAATTAATTAATAGGTGTTACGTAATGATTTAAATTTAAATAAACTGATATGGAATTAGTGGCGTGGAAAGTATTTGGATAAGAATCATTTAAACGTGTCTTTCAATAATGATAATTATTAAAATATAAATTTAAAAAAGTAGTATTATTGGAAATTATTATATTCCATTATTTGAAAAGACGTAACATAATAATGAGTGTTTTAGAAGACAGGTTTAGTAAACCAAAATTCTGTGTTACTTTTTTTAGATAAGCTTTATTTTTAAATCTTTCTTCAACATCATATACTTAATTATTTGGTTTTGAATAGTGTAAATAATTAAGATTCCAGACAGAGTCAGAGCCGATAAGTAGTATGTAAATTTAACGCTTATAATTGTAACGACTTACAAAAAAAATAAATGTATTAAAACAAAAAATAATATTTCATTGCAGACAACAGAAATAATTAAAGTTCCATCTCAGACATCTCCAAGTCTGACAACAAAGATCTAATCTCGACGAATCCACTTTATATATTTTTAATTTCGACCAAAACCAAATGCGAGTGACGGGCTTCTTCGCGTCGACAAATAAATTTTTCAAAAGAGTTTTTAATCAGTCGTAAAGTGATTTATAAATTAAACAGGGGCTGTGTTATGAAGAAATATAGCTCGATGTGAGGTTGCATGTCCATTGTTCGTATTTTGAATAAATTAAAGAATATATTATGTTTTTAGATCATATATGTATATGAGCTTTTCAAATATATTACTGAACTGATTTTTTGGAACGGTGATTCACAACCTGCGCTGTAAATGCGTGTTTCCGTTATAGAACTTTCATTGTATAAATAGTGTTATACAATTGCTATTACCAACTCCTTGGATTTATGAAGAATATTTTAATTAGTTTTACTTTGGAACAAGCTGGAATTCGATTATAATATCACTATCTGACTCTAAACTTTTTTGTATTGCAAAATAATACTATGACGCAATTTTTTTTATATGGTAAGATCGGAATGTTATTTAAATCTATTAAGTTACCCGTCAGGAAAAATAATTTGATTATTAATTAATGATCTCAAGTGGCTGGGCAATACTTAAGATAAATTTTATGCTTAGCTGTTGAAGTGAACCATAAAGATTGTGCGATAACCCTTTGTATCTATATATTGCAATCTGTAACAGTGGAAACGCGTCACGCAGAAGAAATATAGCGGGAAAGGATCTCCGCAAAAAGCTCGCAAATTTCGTCATCAATTATCATTATTAGGAGAGAACGTCGGCAAGTAATTGAGTTTTATAAATGGCGACCGCGACGGATGTCATAAATACTGCTGACGCGTCGCCGCGTCACGTGGTCGTGAACTTTGGATACTTGTCAAATGTTTAATGGATTATCGATGTTTGATACAATATTAAGACTGTCGTTATAAAAACCTCTTTTGTTTTCATAAGCTTGCTCTATTTACTCATTAAAGTTTCCGATACGAAGATTTTTCAAATAATGTTGTTTGCTTTAAGACATCTTGGTAGTTATCGCAATGTTTTTAGTTCCAATGGTTTTTGGTAATAAAAATATATGATATTCCGTATAAGGCGAAACGCTTTTAGAGGAGATATAAATCGTCGTCCTTAAAGCAACAAGGACAGTAAGAGAAAGTAAAAAATTGCTTTAACTTATCATGACAAGAAAACAACAAATAAAAATTGTAATGTACATCTTCATTGCTGTAAAATTACTCATTATTGAAACAGTTTTTTCCATTGGCAACATTATCTTTATTACAATGTTGTTCGCTGAATTTTATTGTTTCATAAAAACGCGAACACGTACTGCCATAGTTTTTAATGTTTATTTTATAATGCAGCTTTAAATGGCTGTGTACTATAATAATGATTAAACAGATGTGCTTTGCAGCTGGCTGTTAATTTTTCTAAACGCAGAATTATGCAAAATGTGCATATTTAACATTGAGATTTTAATTTATCTTCTTATAAAGCAATCGGACATTTAAACTATCGTACAATCTATGAATCAAAAATAGTACAGGGAAACCATTAAAAATAATATGTAGATAATGTCATAAGGACTGACTAAGATTACTTTTATTTAATCAACGCAATCTTGAGCACCATTTTGTTTTTATTTGTTGAGATCAGTCATAATTACCTATGTCGCTGTTAAGTACACCTTAACTAGAAAAACACAAACAAAATTATAAACTTAAAATAAATATTTACTAAATTGAATCTTGTGTTCCTAAAATCAAGGCGAGTCAAACCCCGAACCCGTTCCTATTATCGACCTTGTGTGACTATCACTTAAATAAGCTTTTCAAATTGTTTTTATCAAAGTAATCGGTATATGACGTCAAAATGTAATCATTTTGTCATATACTCTCATAAATTTACTATTATTGTATTATTACTAGTTTCTGCCAGCGGCTTCGCTCGCGTTCATTTCGATTTTTGAACCTTGGGTTACATTATTGGACTTTTAGTAAGGATCCCTAATTTTTTTGAAAATATAATGTAGTCTACACTGAAATAATTTTTCAAATCGACCCAGCAGTTCTAAGATTAGCGCATTCAGACAAACAAACTCTTTAGCTTGATAATATGAGTATAGATAAAAAAGATCTATATCTGGCAATTCCACATAGAATTCGTTATTGTTTTATTTTTATATGGTAACTTTTGTAATATATTAAACTAGTCCAGTTATTAAAATTTGTTTTACTATAATATCCGTAAAACAGTTTAAATCAGTGTTGCACGAAACACTCGTACCTCACAAAATTCATTGATTAATTTATGATGTAACATCAAACGAATATCGTATATTACGATTCGTCGTTTACAACTTTTTCCTGTCTGTATTTTTACAATTGTAATGTCCTGTATTTTTGATGACATATCAATAATTCATTATTTATAACTCACAAATACGTCCATAATGTCCGATATAAAATTAATAAATTATTCATGACATAGATAGAGCGTGCATCTAATTTTTTATGGACATCTATTTGTTTTGAACAATAGCAGTTAAAATTAACTGCTTTAATAATAATCGAATGGGAAAAGAACGTTTTACTATAAGACATTATAGAATGGAGAATTATTAAGTTTAAATTTATTTTTTCTTTTTAAAATATCTTACTACAACATATAAGATTTTTGCATTAACCTCACTAATATAAAAACGTAGTGGCATATACGAGGAGGGATCAAATATAAGTGAAAAGGAATAATATAAAATGTATAATAAATAATAATATGTAGTAGTGGACTCGGTGTGTAGAGAGACTCGGAGACTGTAGAAAAATAAATTATTAAGTTATCAATAGTCCTTATATTCTATCTCATTCTCAATGATTTTTGATCGTCCCTAGTATGACCAACATTTTGAAAAAAATATAATGTATGTTTTAAAAAACACATTTTACGTTATGTCAAATTTCCGTAAATATACAAACAATACAACATCAAGATAGTCTTGTTATGATTACATATTAATAATTACTACTTAGTACGTAAAACGACTATAATATTACATAAACACATTTTTAACTCATAAATTTTTCCCAAAATGAATGTCTGTAATTAATCTGCGTTCATTTATTCAAGGGCCGGTTGTTTATTCGTTAGCAGATGAAAAGTTAAGCTATTAAGGGGGAATATTTCTTCGCTTTTTTCCGAGAGCCTCTTAATCTTATGGAAGCTGACAAATTGGGACTCGGATATTAATTTGAAATACGCCTACTGTATTTCATTGTTTTGTTTCTAATTAGCTCGTTATAAAACTGTGTCTAATGCTTGTACATTCATTTTCAGTTTTCTTTTTTTTATGTGTAATTGTTTTATTTTAACAATGGCAGTTGTTAATTACTTTTATCTTTTGTTATCTTTTTTTTTGTTTAAGGTAATTTATTATGTACAATTCATTATAAATAGCTTTAATGTGTATATTATTAAATTGTACTAGTTGACCCGCGCAATGTCCTTACTTCACGTAAGGAGGCTCTGTCGCATGTTAATATATATGGTAAGCGACAGAAACTTCCAAAAAAATCTAATTCTTTTAGCACGAATTGCTACACGTATGGCCAGAGACAACCTTATCAATATATTATATTACAACAATTGTCATTAATTCATTCAATTTCCCCTCAATTGCGCCCGTGTTTGGGAATAACTCAAACTTTGCTTGTTCTCCTGAATTAAAAGTTTCAAATTAAAAATTAAAAGTTAACTATTTGTTCCAAACTTTAATCAAACCATTTTATTAATGTTCCATAGATCTACTTAGGATATTGTCTATGGGTATGGCATATAAAACTTTTTCGTGAAAAAATACATAGATAAGCATACCAATTTTCATAATGTTCGGGGAAATAGTTTCTGCACTGTGAAATATACAATTATCCTCGTTTATATATACAGACTAGCATCTGCCAGCGACTTCGCTCACGTTTATTTCGATTTTTACACCTTGGGTTACATTGTTGGTCTTTTAGAAAGGAGCCCTATTTTTTTATATAATTTAGCCTGTAACCTTCAACGTTAAATGTTCTATCGAACACTGAAAGAATTTTTCAAATCGGATCAGCGGTTCCTGAGATAAGCGCGTTCATACAAACAAACTCTTCAGCTTAATAATATTAAGTGTAGATGGCTATTGTGTCCTAATATCCTACCGATGTCTACAATTCTAAAAATTTTGCAATTGAAATCCGTGTTCTCTATCCAGTGGAATACGAAGCGCAAATATTTGCCAACAATACTTTACATTTTGTTTGTGGATAAATGAATTTAAAATGTGTAAATATTTTCAATCTAAGAGCAGACTGCATCAGTTTTATAGCGTAACGTCGCTACAAACGGCAATGATTTATTTTATTACATCTTAAACGTTAATTTATGACTCCAATGTTTATTTTGGGGGCGTACGATAATTAATGGATTTGTTAAATAAACATGTTACGTAGTTTTGTTGCTACTGAAGTAATTTCTATGTACATTTTGTTTGAAAATATTTAACGCACATAATTTGTAATTTAGGTGTTTGATATTTATTAAAGTTAGTAAAATAAATAGCAAAATTAATTTTTGGCTCAAGTCTCAGAGACAGTCTGGACTTTAACATATTCGTGGAAAACGTAACGTTTTCGAATTAATGTTGTATTAATTGCACTCCCAATATCGGTACTTTAAACGAAAGTGGATTTGTCAGGAGTGAAGTCCAAAAAAGTGTCAATAGTAGACCTTATTTATTTAAAAACCTTTTTTACTTAATTATCATTAATATATAATTCATTAATGTCGCATTTAATCAATCATCAATCAAAGCATTTAAAAAATCATTTTTTTTTACGATTATATATTGAAACATATGTCTCAAACCTTTCCTATAAGTGTTTAATAACATCAAAATCGCATCTATTTGAGTTGCGTCTTTAAGACCAGAAATGTAGTAAAGATGAGCATACTGCCTTCATTTCTGCTTCAAATTTAAAAATATCTATTCATTTGCCTAATTAAATCCATCCATCCTCACATTTGTAAGTAGATAAACGAATACTTATGTATTAGATCTTAAAACGGCTCGATGTTAACGTACATAAATATGAGTTTAATACACATTAAGGTGCGGAGGCATGTCTCTTTATTTATCCGTCACAAATAAGGCCTACATTCAAATAGTTCATTAGCCAGGATTCGACTCAGCGACCCTTTATATGCGCAGTCAGTTCGCGCGCTTTATTTAAACTGCTTCTTTACGTGGCTGACATACGGATGGATATAATGATGAAACTATTATTATGCTTCCAAAGCTCTTGTAACATGATTCTTCTGACATTTTTAAGTGTACACAATTTGTTTAATTCATTTTCAGCAATCGGAAACAAGGAAAAACAGTAACGAAGAATTTATTTCAAGTGCTTTCATGACGAATTAAAGCTCGAATCCGTAAATTAAGTTTAAACAAGTCAATTCATAAAATGAAAAGAACGTAAAGTGTTTACAGGCCTTTAGACTTTTTTTTGTAGATTCATATAAGCTCGTAATGAAGACAAAGCATCTTTAACTAGTAAGCCAATAATGTAAAGTAGTAATAGTAAGCATAATAGGTACATGACTGATCTAAAAAGTCAACTTTAGACTTTCAATTCGAGAAATTCTGTCTGTTCTGTATTTCAAGAATGGAACGAGGCGTAATATGTTTTTCAGCATTTTTGTATTTTTTTTGATGTCTACACTATATATTAAAAACGATTTGAATATTCTTAAAGTTAGATTCAAAGTTAAGTCACGTCTTCGAATACGGTTCATGTAAATTTAAATGTGATGTATAAGTTTGGTTAGAAATGGAAATATATTTTTTCATGCCTTTTGCTGGCTATTCTTTAAGTCCGTGTGTGATTTGCGTGTGCGCAAATCACATCGTGACATGTGTATATACGAGAGACGCGCAATGGGAACTTGTAATAACACTAGGCTTCCCACGTTACTTCACTTATATTACCTTAAGTCTAGACAATGTTAGTTTATGATAAAAATGACGAGGATGAATTCTATTTGCTGTCATTTGTTTAGCTAGGATGTATAAATGGCATTGTCAAAAACAACACAAAGAAAATATTGATTTAAGAGTCAAATGGAACCTTGTATTTTAACAGAGTTCCCATTATTACTTATTTTGTCATTGAACTCGGAGCCTTTAGTACAAAATCCAACACCCCTGAGCTACTAAGACAATGCCATCGTCAAGGCTGAAAATTGATGGAGCTGTCACTAAAACCTTCATTCGCAATTCGGAGCAGGCAAATGTAATTTGTTTTGTTTTATGGCGAGTGACGATCGATACAAATTGCCTTTTATCGTTTTATTACCATCTTTAATCGGTATATTTATTCGATTAACGTTTTATTTCATTGCCTTAATCATTATATTGTCTGAATTGTCTTGGTAAATACTTCACGCATAAAACTGGCGGAAGAAATATTCTGTCCGTGCTGGTCAACTTTAAACTAAAAAGCTGTGTAGTGCAAAGATGAAACTTTCGCTTTTCATTTACCGATTTTTAATGCTTGCTTGACAATGTTGAGCACATTTATATGTAGGACCCACTGTTCTATTTTAGTATTTATATAGCGTTCTCAAGCTCCGTTTGTTATTATCTTAATAATGGAATTAGAACCTTTCCATTAACTGCTCAAGTCTGTAGAGCTTAAACATACAAAAATATTTAAATACAAATAAAATCTAAATCTAGGCGTATCCAATCCCGGCTAGTGATGGGCGATTGGCGTTAAAAATAATCTCGATAAATCGACTTCGAGATCAAAGCGAGAACAAATCGCTTGAACGAAATACCGTGAAGTTTTAGATATGGATGTGGCAATTTATTTATTTTCATATGAAGTAATATATAGCGTATGTTTATGTGTGTTATAGAAACATACGGTATATGCAACGAAGTTTATTGTCATTAAAGAATGTTAGTTAATGGGAAATAAATTGGATTGGTAAAATCTGTTATGCGCATGCTGTGTATAAATGTATTTATTTTAACGAGTTGTCTTATTGTAGTGAAGAGTGGAAAGAATTTCCAGATCATTAGATTGCCATCTACAAACCTACAAATAAATTCACTGTTTGCAGTGTAAACAAAACATTGTTTTATCTAAAACTTGCGCTGTCGACAGTATTACCTTGAATTTATACACAAATAAATACAATATAGGCGTATTCATAATGTCAAAATAATAGACTTAGTACTAATGTTAGTCATTGTTCTGAAATAAACCTTGACTATTCAGATTAACATGATTGATTCTTATTCAACTAATCTTATGAATGTTAGATCCGTTAAGTCAGGGTTCAATTGAAAAATTAAGGAAAAGCGTTTAGGGTTCCTTAAAATAAACACAAAATTATGAATAAGATTCGTTTCGATCGCCTATGTTAGTAACAAGTATTTGATGTTGTGTGGTTTCTTTGGATTTGGTTATAACTATTTATCAGCATTAAATTGTATACTTCTCAGAATGAAAATATGAAATGCCTTGTCATACTTTTCGTCTATACCGTTACAAGATATTTTATTGACTCCATGTCCCATCGTGATTTACTCGACGCGGGAGGCGGGCGCGGGTGAAAGGGGGAAGTACTCGACTAATAAAAAACACCCCGACGCCCTGACTGATGCGACAATTAATTTAATCCCATTTCTCTACGTCTTCCACCCGTCAGGGTTGGCGCAAATCGATTTTATGGTATGTTAAAAATAATTAATCTAGTTTAGTAACTGATACAAAGACCAGAATGCGTCTTTACAAATTCTACATATACATCTAAAATTAAATAATTATACGATTTAACTTGTAATATTGTCTTCTGAAGCTTGCAGTTATAATGTGTTCATTTTAATATTTTTTATACATATCTCTTGTGGAGTTGCATAGAAGGTAAATATTTTTTCGTTACTCATAACCAAAATTATTTTGATTTATTTTCAAATGTTATTGATGTTTATACATCTATTTTCAAGCCTTCCACCGAGTCATGACTTGTTAACATAGAACCTTACGTACACACGTTTCACGATCATGCACGTATCGCTAGTTCCTCATTAGTACAATGGGACGCAGATATCTCTTGATGACTGTTAATGTAAGCATGTCAATTGGGAATAGCAAATATCTATAACATCCTTTTAGAAACTGAATAATGATGAAACAAAATAAACGCGTGACAGCCCTGTGACGCGCGAGAAGCAGACATCAGCGCGGCAGGCGGCTATTAAACAAGACTAATTGAGCGATAAATTTCAGACGGGAACGGTAAAAACGGTGGAGATGAGAGAAAAATCCTAGATGAAGGAATATTGAAAACGGACGCAAATTGATTACTGTCAATTAGCACCGACACCGCGCGTCCGGGCCAGATGACGTCACCTTGATTTGTTTAGCGAATAGAATTTATGGAGAAAGAGAGTATAAGGGTCGGGGTGCACGCTGATTGCTTTTGGACATCGGAAAATAGATTTCGATCCCGGGGCTTGTCACTTTGCATTATTCTTCTTACCTTATTTGGAATCGATATAACATGTATTTTTATTTTTTATTACTGATCATTTGGTATTGAAATCGATCTTCCAGAGATCACGTAATCCACGATTTTCCTCACTTCTTACTTCCACTTTCATAATTAACTGATGTAATAACATGACGTTTCTCTGTAAAACATTTTTTCAGAATAATCTTTAAAGCTATGATTCGAGCATGCTATGTATTTTTCATGAAAACAAACGAAATAGAATTATTTCAAACAATATTGCAGATAAAAATATGAACATAAAAGTCTAATTTGAACGAACCATTACGCATATGTTATGTCAAATCACCAGATCCAAAATATAAGCTCCATAATAAAAATGTCATAATGAATATGCCAGAAGCCATTGTCAAAGTAACCATAAATTCGCATTAATTCTAGATCATCTGTTTTTATGAGCGCATTATTCATATTGTATGAATCGTAACAAAAGCCAATCTTTTTGTGTTCATGACTGATTGTACATTCATACGAACAAAGCGAGTATAAACATTTGACTATTATAATCTTAAAGAATCGATAAAATTTATAATTTGATGTACATTACTATATTTATTCGATGGTCTATGAATGTGTGTAGTAGCCAGCAAGCAATGGTATACGCCTTGTGTAGATATGTAATTTGTATCGTGGCTAGTGAAGTTCCGTCGACATGGACGGGAGTCGTGTCGATTAATAACATTTACAAGATGAAAGCCGTCGGGATGTTAGTCGCGGTGCGCTCCAGAAATAAAAAGGAGCTTTATTTGATATCTCAGCTGGGAAACTTCGGGTGACAATATTTTGTCTTTTGTTAATTAGGGAGCATATATAAAAAAACTAATGCCTTAGACTGAAATATAATGTATTCATAGTTTTTAAATCACCTTATTTGTAGATTAAATATTAGTATATATTTTTTAAGTAGAATAAACGATTGAATTAATTTAAATGAAATTTGGGGTACGTTAAGTAAGAAAACATTCTATTTGGTAGCGATGGTGTAATTAGCTGCAAAAGCTTGTATTAGACTATATAATCTTAATGACTAATCAAAACTTAAATTTAGGGTTTTTGTTCCAGAAGTATTGCAAAACATTCAAAGTAGATCTTTTATTAAAAAGATATTTAAAAATCGTCTAATTTTTGTATGTAATGTATAAAACCATTATATTAAAAATCTTTTGTAAATTATAATAGGTAAAAGACAGAATGTTATGCTTTGTGCCGTTAAAATTTTCACGGTTTGTATTATCAACGTTGGCATAAATATTTTTTCTGAAATATCCAGCATTTGTCAGCATGAATCATGGCCACAATGCGAGAGCGCATGAAATATGCTGTGTGCAACTAATAGGTGGGACGGGCGTTAAGGAGGGCATAAATTAGTCGATGTTGTGACGCCGCGGTGCTCGCCGGCCATCTGTTTGTCGATATGTCACGCCACAACACTATGGAATTATATAGAGTTGTTACGA
>JAOSYY010000013.1:386076-397890 GCA_025727935.1 Hebomoia glaucippe | reverse complement strand
AAAATATTCATTTGTAAAAAACGTTTCATTCGTCCCTTAATATTGTGATTGTAATAAATACTAAGATTAAATAGATTAGTTTAAATCATCTCTATAAAGTTTCAGCTATCAAAAGCATCTTTATTTCTGATCTGAAGCTCCCATGCGATGATAGTTTGCGACATTTGTGCGCCCCATCTACTCTCAGTTTTTTCTGCCTCTTAATTGCCTCGCATATATCTTAATGCCGCAGCGGTTAATACCGCATGTTTTGTGGGGCAAACAAGATACGTAGTTTTCAATAATAGTCGCTCTGAGCCTGAAATATTGTCTGATGGTAGCTATAAAAATCTCTCGTTAGATACAAATACGGTGTCACAAATAAAAATCACGTTACACGGTTATAGGCTTTACGGCGACGCGGCAAAGTTGATTTTTGTGTGGAAGGCATTGTTTTTTTTGTGTCAGCTGTTGGAGTGATGTACGGTAATAAATAAAGATTCCATGGCTAGGTTAATCGCGTTGAGTCGCACACGAACAATATGTTATTGTCACATAATTTAGGAATGGATTAATTCGATTGAGCACTTTATTACAAAGTTATTTCGGTGACTAGTCGTATTAATTCGGGAAGTATTTATTTTACAAAGCTCAAGAAATTTTTATAAATTGCTCGACGTACGGCCTTCGTGATATACTTTAAATTTTATTATTCGAATGTCTCGTAAAATTTCTTCAAAAGTAACATTTTCTCGTGTGATTTATTCAAATGAAAACATTATGAGGTTTGATGAAATTTAAATTTGCGAAATGAAATTATTCTCTTTCATCTTTTAAATTTTATAGATCTTAGTTTATTTGTTTTGACTTCGTTATTAAAATATTGTTTATGATATTATTTTGAGATACTTTATGAATGCGCGTTAAAGTTAAATCCAATGTTATGGCTTCGAAAATTATAACGGCTGGAAGTAAGAATTTCATTTTTTACGATTACGATGTATAACTGCGAAGACAAGAATAATTTTAATGTTTTTATAAAAAATATTTGTACGTAATATAGAATACTTAAAAAGGAATTATTTCAATCGCTTACCTAAAACTGACAATTAGAACGATTTACGTGGACTACAATCTGTTTACTCCTGAGGGATCAAACTTGGCGTTACCCTACTCGGAATATTTCTCCTATAAATTTAAAATACGTAACGACATTTAAGTATTTACCAAATAAAAATTCGTGTGTTCTTGTAAAGTATTCAAATAGTTTATCATAAGGGCATCGAACATTAAATAAAAAAATCATGCAAGTCTCGGAATAAACTATGGACCCTTGATGGTAATGTAGAAGAATGCATAATGAAAAATATTATATGTGTTGTCGTCCTATTTACTTACATTCCAAAAGATCTCGTAAAACGAGGACATGCTTATTATCCCCAAAATCTTGTCGAGGAGTCCCGCGGGATTAGAACTGGTTGTCACCCTACGATTAATGATTCTCTTCAACATGAAAAATACGTCCAAGTGTTGGTCTTTTGATGTGGACGTATTGAAAAATTGGTGTGTTTTATGTTTTATTAAGAGTCGTTATTGTAATTTGCTCATTCCGTTATTACTGACATTGAGTTAGGGAAGTGATATATTTATACATATAAGCATAAAAAAGACTAATGAAATTACTTATAACATATGGTAATAGTATAGGAACATTATACTGTTATTAATAAGGACAAAACTAACACCATATTATAGATAACAAATTCTTGAGTTTAGCACATAGCATCACATAAAACCTATTTATTTACATATTTCATCCCCTTTTAGGAGTACACTGTATAGTAAATACTTACGCAAATCTTAATAATTTATCATTAAATGAATTTCCGCGAATTTTAAAACGAATTAGATGATGTAAGTTTTAAGGACTGTGTATTTTTCCCCTTACACCAGTTCCTATATTTTATTTAAAAAATATATATAAAGTATTAATACTAAATATAATAACCATACATCTAGTGGTTTAGCTGTGAAAACGCAACAAAAAATTTGCACTTAAAAAAATAAAAATATTTAGAACTGAATTTACGCGTATTTGTTTTCAGTACGTCTCCAAAACTGTGCTGATTTTAATAAAAATACTTTAGAGATACGTGGATTTTTTCTTATCTCCGAACTAGAAAGAGTTGGAAATATATAAACTTATATCTTGGTTTTTCTTCAATTTCCAATGATTGTAAAGGGATAAGTGCCGACTTTTAGGAAAACACTAGTCAGTACTCAAAACCTAGTGTGTATCAAATACTATAAGGTCAAGCTTAACAGGTTTTTCGTGTAAGCTATTACCGGAAACTGTCAAAAATGACCTCAAAATAAAGCTATTAACATAGTTTATTAATTATAATTTGAATTTAACATGAAATTTAACACCGCGCCGTCCCTTTCAATTTATTACGACTTAATTAAATAAGGTTTTTAAGAAATATAATTTGTCTGCCTAATTTTTGTTTAATTTAGTGTCACGATTACAATCAGCCTTATAAATAAAGTGGGGGTTTTCCAAAATTTCGATGACTTGTTTGTTTTAGAGACAGGTGAAGTTGTAAAGACAATTGTTGTTACAAATTTATTCTAGTATCTATGATAGAGTTTGTGACAGACACAATTCTATGTCTGAACTGAACTGAGCACTTGTCTTTCTTATAGTTAATTAGTCTTCTGTCTCCAACCGTAGTAAAAGAATGATATAATATTTGTTTTCTCGAGATTTCAACCTTTGCAAATTGTTATGTAGAAGAATAAGTGACAGACATACGATAGATAACATTTGTTTTAATTTCAAATAACAATGTCTTAAGTTAGTCTGGCCAAGTAAAAGTGTACAGCAAGGAACAATAAAACACTGTTAAGTACAAATGCACTCGTATAAAGATAATATCAGTAGCGGTAATGTGCAATTTAAAATGAAACAGTAACGGAGCACCGCCCGGGGATCAACAAAAAATAATTAATGGCGCCACTAATGAATACGCCCAGCTTACAGCGGTAGCGTCAGCAAATTAGTTGGATTTTAATAATCACTGTTTTTTACGTAAAGTCACATAGTGCGATTATTTTATATCGTGGCGGTTTTATTTACATCATGACTGTACTAGAAATATGATTTGAGGATAGGTGAGGTATTATAAGGAATAAAACATAGAGAATTAAGATTACTAAGAAATAATAACTAAGATGCCAAAATACAAAGTTAGATCAGACGAGTAAAAACCACTAAAGAAACTGCTTTTACTCTTTTTATAACGGCACTATTATTCTAAATCGATATATTAATACGAAATTTATTAATATTTTTAGTATCTCGAACATAACACTTGCATAAACACTATCTCAGCCACATGATATTCTTTAACTAACTTACTTATTGTAACACCCATTACTTCAATTTATAACTTATCCATCTTTACGGAATCGTCTATTTTACATTATAGTTATACAGTAATTAAAAAATAATAATTACTTAATGTGCGCACGGTACGTGGCCCTAGGGTGAAGTTAGCCCTGATTTATTCGGATCATTTCCGCCACTCTTGCGGCTGTTTAGCCGACTCGCCGGTAAATTAACCGAACATTCAACACTTCCCCACAAAATCTACACATTTCAAATCACACTACAAATTGGAAACATATTTTGTATGTGACGGAACGTGGAGAGATAGTATAACAATTTTGAATTTTAAAAATTTAAATAAATGCTCGCATTTTTTCACTGCTCCCAACGCTATATCTATTTCTATTTAATATGAATTACCGTAGCTCTTAGTGGGTAATAGGCAGACATATTTTTGTACCTGTTGACTGATCATCTTCTATAAAGGAAAGTACGAGAAATGAAAAGCTTTAGGATCTAATATGTTGTAACTATTCAATATATGATCTATATAGCGATAATCCGCGTTATCACCCGTGACAGAATATCTTGATAAATTATATTTTATTCTGATGTTTGAGATATTTTTCTATAGTGTCATTAATATCCGTTCAGTAGTTTTTGCGTGAAAGAGATAAATATACTGAAAACTTTTCGCTATTATATTATAAGTATAAGACGAAAAATTATATGTATCAATTTAAGATAAAGACATAATTATGTTGAAAGAGCATATAGAGCACACAATAATTATACATAGTATAAATAGCCTTTTGAAATCATAACCCTCCTTTACCTTCATCGTAGTGTAATAAATATCATCCATAACATATTTAAAGAAAAAAACTCAAAGCCACATGTACCATATTAAACAAACCGAATATATCCAATGACGATATTTCAAAAATTAAAGCCTGCACTTAGCTCCCGACTTCCTTCGTGATTAAGCTTATAATAATAAACTAACGATATCCGTACAAAATAAATTTAGGCGAAAAGCAACTCTAAATATTACGAAATAAGGTTTATTATAAACGTGCGATCTGTAAATTTAAAGTTGAGGATATGATATGTTAGTTTAGGGTTTAAGGCCTAATTTGTACGACCGTTAGCGGTCGGTGAAGCTCCAATATTTCAGTTCGCAATGTTTACACTGGATATAAGGGTTTACATACACGGACGACTGGTGCATGTCAGCTCGTGTTTCGTATAAAATCACATATAAATGTTTGACTTAAGAGAAGTTTAAATCACGTCGCGGTCTTCTAAAGTCGTCTCGTATTAAACCTAATGTTTCTAAGTAAACTTTACATTTAAAAACCCAAAATGAAATTATAAAATATTAATCACATTGTATTAATAGTTTGTCTGTCTTTTTGTAATGTAGTGTTATTTTTATAGTAGATATATTTATATATATTGATACAGTTAGACGTGTTGCAAGTGTATATCCAGCCTAGGCGTTGTTAAAGGCGGATAACCGGGTATTTATTTGTGGGATCACCTTGTGATATATGAGTGGAGATTATCCGGAATCGTTTGCAGAACATCGTTAGTGGGATTGTTCTGTTAATAGTGTCGTCTTGGATTTACGCTCACAAAAAATGCTAATCAACAATCGATTATTTGGCTTGTCTTTTTCAATAGTTAATTTGTCTATATTTTACTTTTAAGTACAATTCTTCATTGAAACTAACTTAGCTTGATCATTTACAATTGATGGCTTCATTATGCCGCGGTTTCACTCGCGTGTATAGACGCGATCAACTTTAGGAGAGATCTATCAAATGCGTAAATTTGAAGCTGTCGTTGTTTCCAAATTTCTGCTCATTTTCCATATATTTGCCTTCCTAAGAACCTTCTACAATGTATTAGAAATCTTCAAAATTGGTAAGGTCGTTCTCGAGTTATGGCGTGATCAATGAAAGTAGAAATTGACTTTCAAATACAGAATACTTGTACTAAATTATAAAATATATTTGAATCTCCATAGAACATATTTTAATAATTCGAATACAACTCGACTGTGTCATTTTTATCGCTCTCCTACTGTTTAAGACCTAATCCTAACATTTTTAAGAAAAATATAGTAAATTTGAATATCACAAACTTATAGTTTTGCAGCTAAACGTATTCCTATTTTAATCAATTCTTATTTTTAACACAATAAGCTTTTATAGAAATTAAATCTTGGAAGTCAATTATATCCTTCTTAGTTCGTTGAAAACATTTGGACACTTTGAAGCTGTTGGAGTTTAGTTATATGTTAACAAAAAATATTGAGAGCGGTTTTTTTCAATGTATCTATCTATAAATGAGCCTTACCTACTGTCCGCCACTTAATGCCAAATTAAACGGAGCGCCACTTTAGCTTCAAACATATGCGAATTTTATAACTTCCACGATATGACATTTGAACTTAATACCTGCATACAACAATGCACCGTAAGCAGTAAGACTTAATAGTGAATTATCGTCGAGTTTCGTATGTCGTATGCAATTTTAAAAATCGATTCAAGTAATTGTAAAGTATCGATTTCCTGAGCAGCTTGCAAGGAAGTGATAAATAACAAGTGTTGGATTGTTTCGAAGAATGAATTTATTACGGTTTCTTTTATCTTTTGAAAGCTTCATTGAAAACTTGTAGTGTTTAGTTAAGGATATTTATCTTACGTTAATAAATAATTCATTAAGTAAGAGAGGAAAAACAATAAAAAACACATTTAAAATTATTTCCGTCCGAACGAAATACCTTTCATAGATAGTATTAATACCTTAAAATAACCTGAATTTATGTTTGAAATTTATTTATCAATAATTAACTTTATTGGTTGGTTGGTTTTAATAATAAATATTCGGAATTTCATACACTAGACCCAAAACAGTAATGGGTTCACGACCTTTTAATCTAATGTAATTCGGAGAGACACATTTCTATGTCCGTTTCATTGATTATTTAGTGATAATAGGCAAATCTAAAATTTTTATTAAGGTCTTCAGAGCTTTCTATCGGTAGAGTAATAGTCTAAACCATAAAATTGATTTAACTACTAATAGTCAAGTAAAAAGCTGTCATTACGCAAACAAACACCATCAATCTTGTTTATTATGTAAAACACATACAATAAATAATTTATAGCGTGACTGGCGAAGGAGTGACGTGGCACTCTGTACAAAGGAAGAAAAATGATGCTACATTCGTATTAATAGTCATCTCTTGTCAGATTGGATGGATGTATATGACTAAACACTTCTGTAAGGGGTATCTAAGTAAATGTCGTTTTATCTATGGCTAATATGGCTGACTCATTTGAAGGTAACTCTCAGCTTAATAGGGCAAAAATCCTAATTTCTTATTTACTATACATAAGTGACATTGAACTGTCTGCTTGTAGAGTGGCTTTTTTATGCGATAGGTGGGCATACGAGGATACAGTTCACTTACATTAAGCGATTTCTGTCGCCTATTGACACTTCCAAGATCAGTAGATCTAGAAGACACGTTGCCAAACTTAAGACCTTAGCCATATTATATTATTTTTGACGTTGTGACGTTTTTGCAGCCGACTTTATTTATGTTTATTTCGAGTAATCGGAAATCCATCTAAACGCGCATAGCACTTCACGACTTATATACGTGTAAGCCCATTGTTTTTAGTTCCGGTTAATTTCTCAAACAAACCAAGCCTTGCATGTATTCCAGACAATTTCGGGGAGTTATAAGTGTGTACCGTCAGATCTATCGAAAATATTTAATATGGATAAAAGTTATTAAAACGTGATTTCAACTAGTATCGGGGCATGAAGTTAATTAGCCACCAGTGTCGGCGTTTCGTCGACATGCCCGTCCGCGGCTGACACGCGACCGTTCCAGAGTGATTAATGTCTACTCACTATAAGCCTGTACTGGTTACATTTAACATTTCACACAAACGCACCCATTCTGCCAAAAGGATATTTATTGACAATGATTGGACTGAATTCCTAATGGTATGATAGCTTATACAATGCTATTGTGAGCGAATGAAAAGCGGTGACATTACTTCAATGATTTATTATGGTTTAGCAATGCTAATCTTAAGACATGTCCGCGGAATAATACATTTTACAGGAAAAATGTGATTTAATTAACATTACTTGTAACTAATAAAAATATATCTTCGTAGTTTAAACCTACGAGATATTTTCATTACTATCACAAAAAACCTATGTTAGATATTTCAGTTACATAACACTAAAGACACTGTTCTACAGTGGTTTTGTTGATCCAGTTATAAGATTGATTTTGGATATATTTATGCTTACAATTCATGAAACTATCAATGTTTTTGTTAGATTTGCTTTCGTTTTTTTTAAATAGTTATTTCCATTTTACATGACAAAAATCGGAAAGCAAGAAAAATAACAAATATATTTATACAGTGGGTTCTATTTGAAAAATTATGATACATCGAAGTTAATAAAGAGAAAAATGTCGAAAACATATATTATATTTTCGTAAAACGTATGAGTTGCGTAGAAGCCTAATCATGACTGGGAAAATAACTAACAGACCATTTTATAACTAACGAACCATTAACTATTAAAAATAGATGTGTAAAAATAAAAAAAAAATTACCACACTGTACTTTTATGAACGTGTACGTAATTTGGGCACTTGAAAACATAAAATTTTCTAAAGATATCCAGGGCAACAAGAAATTTCTTTTTGTAGAGCTGTGTAATTATTTGAAAATGTGCTGTCGACCTAGATTCTTATAATCATAATTCAAAAATTCAGTTTAAAGTCGAATAATATAATTCCGCACTTCACGACTTTTCATCTACGCGTATGAGCGACCCCATCAAGGGAGCCTCAGTTATCTGTCAGATATAATAAAAACGTTATGAGCTCTCTCATAAATGATAACTTTTATCTTAATTTCATAGTGTTAAAGTACTATAGCATAAAACTCGTAACCCGGAGAAAAAATAGTTACAAAGAAAGAAATACAAATAAAGCCATTGTGCGTAACAATAAGTCAGCAATACGAGCCACAGTACGATGCTAAATTTTTATTCCTAAAAGGGAAACTGTTATGTCCAAATCCAGAGTGAATTTGGCGGAAACGGCTCCCTGTCGAGGGGTTCAAATGTGACGACACTAAAACGTGTTTTTAGTGTCTCGTTTTGAAGTAATGGCATAGCGTTGTTACAGATGACAGGTCAAGTTGGATTCTGACATAATACCGACAAGTGTTGTTAGGGGTTTGAACTTTATTGGTTTATGATTGAGTAAGAAGTTTGTACGGTTAAAATCTAATCTAAATTTGTCCTGACATTGCAAGTAACATCACCATTAAACATTTTGTCACATAAATCTACACTAATATTATAAAGAGGAAAGATTTGATTTATTTTTTGTTTGCATTGAATAAACTCCGAAACTAATTGACCCATTTGAAAAATTCTTTCACTGTTGGGAAGATACATTGGAGATATCCAGTAAACATAGGCTATATTATACTTTCAAAGAGCTTAGAGATCGTTCCTGAAAGTTCAATAATGTAGCACATCGTGTAAAAATCGAAATGAACCGGAGCATAGCCGAAGGCAGCAGCTAGTTAATCATAAATAGAGATAATCTTACAACTTTTTGAATGTTCTTATACCAGGTTAACTATGAGAGTTTAATTAACTCGGATTAAAGTTAACGACTTAACATAAAACTAGCCAACAATGTAATGAAATAGTAGTTTCTTTGCCTGGATAAGTTTTCTCGAAGCTTTTTACATTATAGAGTACTACTGGATTACTAACATCATTGTTTTAATCCAGCGAAGTATCATCGGCTGGTATCTACTAGCCACGGCATAACGAGGGATTAACCCCATCGAAGTTACGACCTATAAAGCTATACAGCCCTAAACAATTACTGCGCCTAACTTGGGCTATAACATAACATAAAGCGGTAAGTGGCGTATTAATACAGTGTTGTGGAGCGACTTGATTATGGCGTTTCAGACGGAACACTTTATTACTTTCAAAGTATAAACTTAGACATCGACTATCCTCTTTTTTATTGTGAAATAAATAAACAATCTCTATTTTTTCGTGTAATAACAAAGGATCTCGGGTAGTTATAAACGCTGTAGAGAATTGAAATAAAAAATATGAAAATAGTTTATTAATGTTAGTTTTATTTTATTTACAAGTACTTGGAGATACCAAAATAATAATAATATAAGTTTTAAAACTTGTTAAAATATTTTGTACACGTAGTATGTCGAAATTTAGATAGGGGCATTAGTTTCTTGGAATACAGGTCTACGACCGTAAATCGATGTTAGGTTTTTCTAGCTATAAGCGATACAAACTCAGTTTGTGTGAAGACACCTTCACACGTTCACATTACCGATCGTATCGCAGTATTAATAGCGTATCATCGAGATATCTCGACGCCCGCAACATTATGGATGCCCTGTTTAGAACTAACTTGCTGATAAATTCTATATTATGCACATTTTACGTCAGCTTATCGTTGTTTATGGCCGAATTAAGATTTTTATTACCGAAAAGTATAGCACGAACGATGCAAACGATTTGCGTTATGCGCTTATTGGGTCTTTTACTTAAAATTGGGGTCTTCAAAAGCTTTCAGTGGTTGCTTAATGTTTGGTCCAGAATTAATAAACGTAAGCCGATATGGAGCGTGTCGTTATATGAGTTTCGAGTTTAGTAAACTTATATTGCCATTTTAGTTTTAAGACATTGGCAACCTTTTGCAAAGAATCAACTCAGATTTTTTTATTATTATTGTACAATTTCGATGGAATGGACAAAAATTGAGTATCTGCGGCATGTAACCCATAAGTATTTTCATTCAAGTCTTAGAACCTTTAAAAGTTAAGGCATTATGTATTACATATGGTTTGCGATTATTTTTCTTCTCCTAATGTGGTTTAAATATCAGTTCTGCTAGTCGTTTCACTAAAAGTAATTAGGTGTTCACAATGTAATATAATTACATTATACAAACTTTAAGACGTAGGCATAACAAAGTTGTCATAAAAATAACCTTTTATTTTCACCGCGATGTAATATGTAAATAAGTGGAATAAATTGGCATTCGAAACGAATGCAAAACGAGTGGGGGCATCAAATGCCACACTTAATCACGCAACAGTGAAACGAACAGTTTTAATTGTCACTTCATGTAAATCGGCGCCACCGTGACAGCTGACAGTTGACAACTGACAGCTGACAGGTCGCCGTCCACCGGACGATTCGGGCAATTTGCGTTGCAACTCCAGTAAAAATATTCCTTTTTTACGAATAGTACTCACGTTTGAACACGTGTGTGACATGGAACGAGGAGTAGCTAATCATCTGATGCACGTACTTACCTATATTTGTAACCCGATTAATCAAAGTTTTTGGAAATCGATTTCAAGGTAATTCTATCGTTGGTTATTTTATAAGTACAATTTATTGAACGAACTTTGAATTTGAAACAGTTATAATACAATTTACAAAATATTTGTTATAATAAAGCTAATTTACACGTAAAACACTTTTAGACCCCAAATTATATGAAAAAAATAAATAAACAAATATTACACGTCATAAAGCGTAGGCCCGCGCAGGCAAGTCGTTTCACGTAACGACCACGTCTTTCATATTTTGAATACTTACGCAAGTTATAAGAATTTACGTTGCTCTTAGACCTTGGTAATGGCCATATAAAATCTTATGACCACTCCACGTCTTATGTATTGACTTTTACGGGCCCTTTCATGTTACAGGCATTTTAAGGTTTCAATTCTTAGTATTTATTATCTAGGGAGCCGTAAATAGATAAATGGTTGCGCCATGACTTTATTAAAGAGACATTATATTTGAATTATAGGTGCTTTGTGAATATCGATATTATAATGTATATTATAATATTGGGTCGGTAGTATATTTATTTTTTACGCATACCTAATGTAAAAAATATTATAATATTTAGGTGCTTGCTCCTCAGTGACTTGAATCCTGAAAATACAGTTCTTAGAAATTGCCGATGAAGGTTAACCTTTGTAATGTAATAATAAGCTTCTTAGAATGTCTCAAAAGATTAACAAAATTCCACATACAGTTGCGTTACAAATCATTTCGTTATAAACGACATGTGCGCTAACAAAGCTGATAAAATAAACAATAGACAGCGAATCTATTATCAATAAATCAAATGCTAGGACGCAACGCGATTGAGCAATAAATATCAATGAGTTTAATGTTCCCGCGCACACACGATAACTGTCAAACGACGCCATGTTGGACGCCATTGATTTATGACATTTTATTGTGAGCTGTCAATATGTTGCAAGGAGTTATGAATAGATAACTTGCATTTCAGTCGTACTTAGTTGCTACTATATTCT
>JAOSYY010000013.1:342792-355798 GCA_025727935.1 Hebomoia glaucippe | reverse complement strand
TTCTTTTTAAAATAATGTGTAATGTCTTTGTGATCGGTCTCTTGTTGTTGCTTCATAAAACATCCAAGTACAAAACAATTAAAGTTGATTTATATGTTCAAATTGTCTGTTATTAAAACTTTAGCCGTTTCTTACTGTAATTAATCAAGGCGACTTAAAGAAATATCTAAAGTTTTTTGTTCGCCAACCGTATAAAAGATATTATTTTAAATTATAAAATTATTAAACCACCATTTTTCATTTAAATTTTAAGATATACAGATAGTGAAGTAATAAAAGAAGCCGTAAAGTAATACTGTGTGTAATAAACGTTTACGACTGCGATAAATCTTTGGACATTTGCATTTATTTATATTTAATTTACTTTAGTTGCCTTGAGACGGTTTAATTACATCGTTAATTACTTAATCGCACTTCTACACCTTTATCTTTTTGAATAATACAATGTTTATATCACTTCTAATTATAATAAATTAATGTTTAATAACATTTTGAATAACACTTAACACTATTAAGGATTTTTTCCATTAAATATCCACGAATAACGAGAAGTTAATAAATTTGTAAGATATTACGAGATTAAGTAAATATTTTTGGAAAACGATTTTTAGTTTCGAAAGTTTAGGAAAGCTTAAAAACCAACCGTTGTAGGCAGCGGCGACAGATAATCAGGTCTCAAATACTGATTGCTTGAAGTGAGCATGTTGCTCCACAGTAAATTATCCTTCTCCAGTTTAGAATCACTTATTGACACTTCACGATCCAATAGCACATCACTCCAAACACAACCGCGGGCGTATCACACGTGCTATCCGTTTGAAGGTTGACGGCGGACTGAGCCCGTGTGTCGCGCCCCACTCCCTGACACGCTGTCACTCGTCGCCTCGCCATTTTTGCGTTCTGTGTACTTTGCGGGAGCTTTGCGTCTTATCCCCCACCGCGCTTTGACACCCTGTCTGTTGTCTCTGTCGCTCGCGGGAAAAATTACTAGAACGCTTTCCGTTTTGATGAAGGGATTATGTAAAGTATGCAGCGCGGTCAAAGGCGATGCGACGACAGAGATGCATCGGCCGGGAAATTGAATGGCTTTTGATAAACGGCGCGATAATTTAGTTTAGGCGTCATCGCGTAGTGTTGGCTTCTTGACAGTTTTATATCGTAATTGTAAATGTATGGACGAAAAGTTATTATTTAAGAAGTATTTCATTTCATGATTATTTGTCTCGACATTATATTTTGACTTTAACTACTACAAATAATGTCTTGTGGCCTTTATTGGTCACGTAAAACAATGAAATAATGTTAAATTTTTAGATACCAATTTAAATATTTGAACACTTAATTTCTACTGTTGCTTTCAGTAGTCAGTGTTTTTTTTTGTGTCTGCATTGTTAAAGAGTGCAGTTGTGTTATATTTTAATTTTGAAATTTATATCATCGAAGGTATAGTTTGCTATAGTAATTTGTAAATAAATAGCGTAACTACTAAATGAATATTACTTTAAATATAATTTTAGATAACTGAAATATTGAAATATAGAAAGCATACATAATTCTACTGGTATATTGCTTTTTTTATAATAAAATTTGTTTAGTACTAGTGTACCAAACAGAACAACTAACAAATTTACTTACTTATAATTGCATAATCCACTCAGGTACCATTTCCGTCACGGTTTGGAACCAGGACCACCAATATGGGGGTAAAATCGACCACTCACTGTTTACACGGGTTAATCTGACGAGTCATCGCAATTTTCAAATCTCGCCTTTACTTAGAACAAATTATTGTAATGATTTTATGGTTTAGGTCTTTTGTTTGTAGCACAATGGAGATTTGGATTGCCTTTTTTACTTGTTTTGTTGTTGAAAACTAGGTTTCATTGTTATTTAAAATAGTAATAAATAATAACCTTAGATTATCCTCTTGAAAAAGGTATTTGGTTAAGTCTATTCTAATTTCAGCTTACATAAGATAGTGTTTTGTTTATTTAGTGTTTTTTTAATGTGTACGAGGTATATATGGTTAGTTACAGGCACTGCGATATTATTTTTATTAACATTCTTTCGTATCGAAACCTTTTTTACATCTTAAAGTGTAATTTAATACGTAAATTAAATTACATAACAATAATGAATTAATGACACAAAAAAATAAAACATAATTAAGTTCGGAAATCGACAGCCAGTTTTGTGTCTACAGAAATAGATGGCGTTTGTGTGTCTTTGTGTAATCTTCGAAGCCTTTAAAAGAATTGTATCGAGATGTTCTCTAACTCACGTTCCCAAATGAAGTGTAAGACAAACATTTGTGTCTGATTATTTTTCTGTTCCCTGTATTTTGTCCAATTGTGACAAGTTTTTATTTTATTTCGAGATTTAAAATGAGACCTCGGAATCTGTATGCGATGCATAAAGGACTGAGTTACAGAAGTAAACCTCTATGGAACTGATTTTAAAAAATAAAATTAAATAATCTGTCAGCCCTATCAGATGAAAGGCGCCGACTGGCGTGTCACGCAGCTACCGTCCGATTGGAAACCATGACGCTGACATTTAACTTGCTGTCTCATGCTGACCAGACACTTGCTGTAATGAGAAGGGCTTAATGGAGTATTCGGAAGATTCTTAGTACTACTACAGCAGGTCACGAAATCCGTTCGATGTTTTGTTAGAACATCACTTACGTTAAACTAATAATCTTGATATGAAAGAAAGCTAAAAATATACTTTAGTACATGGCTCCATCATCGGATTAGCTCCAAAATACTAAACCCGAATTACATATATGTACAAAGTTTTACATCGATACATTAGTTTAGAGATGCATATTTACCTCATAATTCTATTAAATTTCTTCGTATTTCATAATAATACATATTAAAGAGAGAGAACATATTAAATAAATAAAAGTTAAATCGATAACTTCAATTATTTAATTATTCTTAAACCTGTAGTCAAAGATATGGCTCAAATCTCATTCTTTACTTGAATATTGAAAAATCTAAAAAGTTACACAAGTATATATATGAAAAGGTCTTAAATGTACATTCAAACTTTAATCCCACCTTAAAACACGGCCCTAAGTGAGGATAAAAATTACAAATTTCTTAACAAGACCCATCTACCTAAGGTTAAAACAGAATACATTTTTTTCAATTTTTGTAACAAAAAACAGTTGATCCAGCTTACTCTGTAAACTTAAAAATAAGCTTTTTAAATATTTTAATTTCGTACTTAGAGGAAACTTAAACAATTCCTTATTATTACTTTTTTGTCTTATTATAAATTTGCATACAAATATATTTTCATATGTTAAAATGTTGTCCATTTTTTCCCTTTTATAAAACATATATAGATCTTTTATATCACTCTCAAAGTAACATACGTGTTTAAATCTCGAATGGCCTGACTTTATTGAGGTGAGCTTTTAAGCTGTTTATCAGCGGAAGTGACAGGGGAATGGCTTTCAGTGTTCACTGAATCAGGCATAGTACTATATCGATCGCTATAACGAAATCAGTGAACAAACACTGATTCAGTGTCTGCTGTGTCTTTAGCTTATGAGCATGTAATATAGTTTATAATGATTGTTTTTGCAAGGAAATTGTATGTGAAAACATGAAACATTGAACTTTTAATCAGATCTTTTTAACTTATGAAAGAGTAACTCGGGCTTATATGTTTTTTTTAGAATCATTGGAAGATGTAGCATCATTAAGGTCTAATTTAAAAAAAAATAAAGATGAAATTTTGACAGCGAATGTCAATTGGAGAGCTTATTTATGACGAATCGTTATTGATAAATAGATTTGGATTTAGTATATTTATAATTCTACTTGATTCACAGTTTGCTAACTGTTTAAGAATATATGTTGATTTATTATTGTATACATAGATTCAAAGTTGTTAATGCGCCTGTCATATTCATTATTTATTTAAAAGTATTCAGAGTTAACGTACTCGTATTCTAGACTGGTCTTGAAGATCGGACAGCGTGTAAGAGTTCTTACAAATGTTGTGTGAAACGATTTAAATGTTATAACAACAAGTTCACTGGCGAATTGTGCAGAAGAAGGAGCTGTACTTGCTAAGTGCTTTTCGGCCGACGCCTGCTAGGATCTGCACGTATTTGCGTGAGACACAGCTTCTCAAACGTTGCCACGGAAAATTATTATGTCATATATTAAAACCGTATTATAGATATATTGGTACTATGACTATATGACTATAAATAGACCATCTTCAATTTTAAACATATTTGTGTTTAATCTGATTGGATACAAAAATTCTCTGATATTATTGAACTGGTTAAAAAGGTTTTGTATACATACAGAGAGAGTTTTCACAGGTTAAGCTCAAGGGAAGCAGTATATGAGCTTTATCTCAATTATATATATGGAACATAAATTGTCAAGTAATTTTTATGTAAAAGCAAGATTATTTTAAATAACGTGTGATTTTGTATGCAAAATATAATAATGCATTAATTTTTCGGTTAAAACCTTTGAGAATCTTTGGTTTTACGGAACTAGATAGCATGTCTCTGTTTGCTCTTCAAGGGGAATAATGCTTCTCAGATTGCGCGACGTCACAGAATGATATCACCAGTAGAGACACTTTAAGACACTTGCTGTGTAGTTGAATAACATCGTTCCTAATAACAATATGAAAAATAATACATATATAGGTTTTGTCCAGTCATGAAATTATCGCAGTAAACACAATTTATAAGTAATTTTCCTTCAAAATTTAAATTAGAATAACGCATTAATATTTTTTATGTATGTATATACATAAACGTACGAATTTGGCTTTACCGTAATTAGATAATACTATATTTATTACATAAACGTAGAGCATAACGTCACCAGTGCGTCCCTACTGGTATAATGATACTGTGGCTACGTGCACTTAGCCCCTATCTGTGTCAGCGGAAACGGGTGTCGCGTGCTATTTACTTAAGACTTAAATACTTGGAAGTCATTAAGTTGAACTAACTTGTTCAGTGTTTAAAGAAGGCTCAACGGGATCTTGCGCTTAGATATTTTTGTAAAGTCTTTCTGAAACCTTATCAACTTTGACATTTCTAAATTAAGTCTCGTATTCTCTAGTAGAGTATCGGGTAGACACACCTTTTGTTTCATAGACCATTCTTCTTCAAGTGTTAGATTTTCATGCTCTGTTCCACCAAAAATTATAGTAATAAAATATTTTTTCCGTCTCTATGTCTAGTCACGACAACGATACCTAGAAACAGAGGTAATGTAAAATATAGAATTTTTATTGTGACATTTAAAAATATGGTATAGAGTCACCTACACTCCCAATAACAAGTGATGAAATAATACGATATGGTGGCTCTCAGGAAACGAGTCTATGCCTTTTTGAAAGGCCGGGCAACTCGTCTCCGGGAGTCCTGGTGTTGCTGACGTGTATGGACGTCGATAATCACTTGCCGTATGCTCGTTTGCCCCCTTATGCTATAAAAATATAATATCCAATACACATTATTGAATTTAACTAATTAAATATGTGAACCACTGCGTATTTGTTAATCTTTTCCTAAGAATTCGTTTTGGAAAGACGATCAAACTAAATAACAGTTCCTAACATTACGTCTGCAACTTTTCGGCGCGATAATTCTCTATGATTGATTATATCCGCCCTAATGAGCTTTAGTCCCATCTCTCTTATGCGGATTAAGTCATACGCTTAGCGGGCGTAATACTGCTTAAAGGTCATATTCATATATGATCATGAACTAAATTGTATAAAAACTTTGTATTTGTGTAATATATATTAAATTTGGAGTTGATATAGATTGTTTTCAATATATACTTAGTTTTATTACTAAAAAGTTACAACATTGCATAAAAATGCCTTTAAATTTTCGTAATGAGTCGTGCTAAAGTAAAAAAACATTAATTTAATTTCCGTATCTAATAAATAATAGATAATATTATTTACATAAATCATGTCTGCAGTAGTGTTTATTTGACGTACCTGCACGTTAAATTGATAGATAATAAAAAAATAATCTCACATATCATCGTCCATAAAAAAGGAAAGGTCGTGGATAGGCAAATTCTCGAAATAAATTTAAATAGGTTGACAGCACATTATAAAATTATCAATACAGATGCCACGTGACTGTATTATCAAATATGGAATGAACTGGAAAGTTATTGTAAAAATCGCAGTCTCTTATAATTTCGGCTGGGATATTATGAATTACGATCGCTTTTCGCTCACAATAAGTGCATAAATAGGGCTCAGATGATGACCGGGATCTATCATCTGTGGCCATCTATCATCGCCTCACGGTAGCAGGCAGCATGTGAGGAATTCTGTATTTGATCGTTAGGGCTATAATTATTATGAGAAAATCCACTGTATTGAAACACTCGGTTTATGTTCAATTGAGTCTGGGCATTATCACCGAATCACAATGTAATCAAGCACTACATATATATATATATATACGATAAATTACAGATCTATAAATACTGTAAATCAATGGCAGCTGTTTTCGGTACATGCAATAAATTTTTCCAAAAACGGCTGGGGGCGACTGGAAAAGAGGGATGGAATACAAAGAAGTGTTTTTTTGCTTTTTGTTTGTCTGACAGTCTAATTATACTGATAAGAAATTTACAACATCGAGTTGAAAGTGAGTGCAACCGTGGGCATAAGTTAGTTAGGTTATAAAGAAATATATGGTAAAACAGTTTAAGATGTTGTTATATAAATTGCTATTAAGCGAGTAGACACTTGTCAAATAACAAAGAAATCGCGAATCAACTGGTTCATAACACACTTGACTATTGTCTAAATAAGTTTAATAAAGACAGAGATGTAACACGATGTCGTATCTAATAAGCAATTAGGGGACGCTGCCCAACCATATTGTCTGCATTTGGCGTATATTGAAACGAGAAATGGTAGTTGGCAAATTGTGTCTTGTATGTTGCGCTATTGTATTATATCGCGTGAAGAATATTAATACAAGAAAGAGAAAGGAAATTCCTAAATTATTAACATATATATTATATTGCATACATTCATTATTTTCTCGTTAAAGATGCTAATAATATATAGGCGTGGATATAGTTGAAAATGGATTCAATTTAAAGGCAGGTCTGAGATAAAATATTTTATAGTAATTCAGTCACGTACTAACATATATATAAATACATAGTTTCGCTTCGAATATCACAATAAAAAAGGTAGAAATGTAAATTAATTTTACTTACACGTGAAACTTATTAAGCTTTATAAAAATGGGAGCCTTATTTTATTCTCAGTTTTAAGTACTAGTAAGTCATGAGTTTAAATTTATTTAATTTCTTCACTAGTAAATTACATGGCAAAGTAACAATCGTTATCTGAATGAAATAGGCTTTTTACATATTAATTTTAGAAGGTATTTAATCTTAAAACAGCCTCTACGTAAATAAAAATATTGGTAAGGCTTCGATGCGCTAGTGGACACGGCTCGTTGGAGGCTTTGTAGGGAGCTGCTTTCATATTATCATTTAACGGTCTGGTTGTTGCGATGATAGCTTTAATGTCTTGTTTACGACTTAAACATGGTCACTGTAGTTTTTATTTCACGACTTTAAATTATGTTTTTGTGATAGTTCTCGACGGTACATTGATGAGAAGTATTAACAGCATTTACTTATTACTAATACATTGGCAACTAGACGTGCCATAGTACCTAGATGTACCATATTTTTGTCTATTTTAGATTATTAAAAAAGTTTGATCAAATAATTTATCAAATAAGTAAATCTCGAATGGAAAGCTTTTACTTAAATTATAATAGTTTCTACTAGCGGCGTCGCTCGCATTCATTTCGATTGTTACACCTTGGATTAAATTATTGGACATTTAATAACGATCCCTAATTTTTTCAGAAATATAATATAGCCTTCCTCAACGAATGTTCAATTCAATACTGTAAGAATTTTTCAAATCGGACCAGCGATTCTTGAGATTAGCACGTTCAAACAAACAAACAAACTCTTCAGCCTTATAATATTGGTATAGATAGATTGATGAATTATTTGAGTACATTTCATATGGTTATATGAATTTTTCACTGTTTTCTTAAAATTGTAATTTTTTTTAGATTATGCATGTTCATCATACGTCATATCAGATATGACTAAATACATTCACTTTATAACTATACTAGAAACTTATATACTATACACTTTAAAGGTTTGGTTAGCACCAGATTTCTCTTACAGCAACCTCAATCAATCATTTCACTACGCTGTTTTATCATTTATTCGTAATTTATCAATTTATGTACGTATTCACACTTAAAATACTTATTACCTGCCTTCTACCACTTCGATCGTTGGCGAAGTTTCATATGAAAATTTGCATTCCATTTTAGCATTAGGTTCTAAATACGGTCACAACTAATTATCGGCACTTGAAGAATGTTCGTGTAATTACGATTAACTCAGTAGACGACATGCAAGGGAATGTCACTCAGTAGATTTTAACTAAGTTTTAACTATTAGAATTAAGTGAACGAGATTTTTTTTGCAAAAAAAAGCGTAACTCGAACGGAGATTTTCCTCTTCGACTCTATTCGAAGACATGAACTTTGATTTTATATGACGAAGTTCTAAAGTCTCAAAACAAACATGGCGTTTCTCACGTTGCTGATAAGATTAATCCTCAGGGTGTAGAAAATGGCACGTGGAAACAATTCTTGAAGAATGAATATCTGTAGCATATTAAAAGATTTTATTAAAGATATTTTTAATACAGACATCTATAGACAAGCACAAGGTTCAATTAATAGTAACAATGCCGTGGTCACACGACATTACTTAATATAAAATACAATAAAGTAGTCAAACTGTTGAATTTGGTGATCTTACGTTTTTATATTAATTACTATAAAATTTCATTAAACAACGCAATATCACAGGGATTTGTAATAGTGTCTCCCTGATCGCTAACAAACTCATCAAACTTGTACGTGGCTCGACCCAGGACACTGTCACGATCAGAGATTACCAAGAAACGTGTCTAGTAGAATATTGCTCTGCGTTTTATCCTGAGTAAGGAATTCTGGACTTTTGACTCGATTTATAATCAACTTATTGATATAGATAGATTATACAGTCGACAATTGCAACAAAGCGCTTTTCGTTTTAAGTAGTACGTGTTAGATAATGGTAGCAATATAATATTTTGTTGAATATAAAACTAAGGATACATTACTAAGGAAAAGTTATGTAAACAAAGGAGACACGGCCAGCTATTCAAATAATTGTCAAGTACATAAAAAGATAAAAATCACACAGCCGTTTAACCCATGAGTTCATCTGCGGGGCGAAGTGTCCCTATTGCACGACAAATGATTTTACAATTTATAGCAGTTCAAAGATTGAATTATTTATACGCCCGAGGCTTGGATACGTGTAAGTCCCGCAGGGGATTAGGGGGATAATTTTTGGGGATTCACAGAGAGCTGGCGAAAAGCAATTTCCGTGCCCGGGGCGATCGTTGTCGCAGCTCCGACCGTTATTAGTGGGCGTGCTCGTACATTAAACTCTCTTTGGTTGACTTAACTTCGTTTTACATCCGTCAGCTTCGGGATATTGTGTTTGTTTTCTGTCTGGCGCTTTAAATATTAAACATTCACAAACAATATCGTCAGACATGATTTGCTGAAAATAATATCAATATAGAAGTTGCATTTTGGATACAAACCATGGATCATGTGTTCACTTTAATTGCTTTACCATGAACTAGTCTCATGTGTATCGTTCACTATCGTAAGCAAGGTGTACTGGGCACTTAGTCACGTAATTGACTTTAAAAAGAGAAAATTAGTCAATAGTATATCATCAAATGTTGTCTTGCAGGTGAGGATGAATTGAAACTGACGAACGAAGAAGAGGCTCGTCGAATTTTTGACGCAAGTTTGAAGTGGAATGCAGGTACAATTAAATATTCAATAGTTACTTTTTAATACCAACGTGCATTTGTCGTAATTGTAGAGCAACAAACGCATCTCGACAAGAAAATTATAGCAAGCCCGGTAGCCCCGACTTCATAATTACACATTTCAACGACCATTGTCGAAAAACATTGAACCGCTTCAATAGCTTTCGAATGCGGTATAAAAAAAAATCTTTTGTCCTACAAATAACCACTCAAGACCGGTATTGAGTAATAGCCGTGATAAATACAAACACCATACAATAAGTCGTTACACGTCACACGTTCAACTCACGATTTTAAAGAGTCAACCCTCTAGAACGGGTTTCACGAATTTCTCATTGTGTCGGGTCTCTGCGACCCGCGTAATGATCCCACGTCCCGCGTGCGTGTCCCGATAAAGGGTTAAGTACAGTAACAACATGACGTGAGTCACAAATCCACCATTATGATGTTATTGTGGAAGCCGTGTCGGCGGGGCCCCGCATTTACATACAATTTAACATGAATTGTGGCCAATAATTCATAGCGGCTGTTGCGTTATTATTTCTATTATAAAGTGTTCAACTTGACGTTTTTCTTGTTGCGTCTCGCAAATGTTATGTGCTAACGGTTTTTATAATTTATTTCAGGACCTTATTTATATACGAAATTTTGTTTATTGCTTGATGTTTCATATTATACATATTATAGTATGAACTAATTTGAATGTAAGTTCATATAGAAACGTCTGATAAATATAATAGTAAAATTTCACTCTAAAATTCGCAAATTTGGCTAACGAGCATTTATAAAACTTTATTGTAAGCGAAAAATTCACACAAACGACTTCTAACAAAGCTTCTAAAATTATAATGGGCAAAATAAAATTAACGATAGAACAATTACTCTGCGGTAGTAAATTTGAAAGTAATTGCTATCCGAAAACAAACAAATCACCATATCGACACATAAGCGTAGTTCACGCAGCGAATAATAACGACAATGGCATAGAACGATTACGCGACAAAGACCTTCAATAGAGCGATCAACAAATCGACATTAGGTATGCATCGCTTACCACAGATTCAAATGAAGTCATACGGTTTAAAATATTAATCGATGTGAGAAGCTTATTGAATATAGTACGATTTATGTCCAATTAGCAGACGGTGCGTGAATTGAATTGTTTGTTCCAAATGTGAATAAATACCACAATATTTACGATAATGTCCAGTCGTTTCAAAAGGCGGCTTCGCTGGTCGCAGCGGGAGAGAAACGTTTATCAAGGGTTAGGCCCTTTGTATGGATCCATGTTAATTTACGTGTAACCCGTCGAGGTGGTCTCAGGGAACGACTTTTAAAAATGATATTTTAGTGTTAATATTTTGTGTTTGCTCAATTTAATAAATTAACGTTTACTATGTTATAACTTGTTTAATAATATGGTTTGAACTTAAACGGGTTTCTGTTTAGTTTGTTTAGAAATTTTTGGGGATCGTATTTTTTTTATGCGATAGGAAGGCAAACGAGCATACAGTTCACTTATATTAAGCGATTTCTGTTGTCCATGGACATCTCCAAGATCTGTAGTTCTAGAGACGCGTTGCCAACCTTAAGTCTTATTTTTATTCCGAGTATTTGAAAACTTTTCCATCTATGAACGTTGGTACGTGAACAGGACGGAACTTATAAATTATTAGCAGTTTCTCTCACCATATTTAATACTCTAAATGACTGTATTTTTTGACACTCGTCCGGCCACAGACAGTCCGCACCCGAAGCAGAACACAAATTACATATTTTTAAATGCAACTTCGTTCCGACCGGGACTCGAACCCGATGTTCTGGCGTCGCGATTGCCTTACCCAACTGCTAGGCTACAGAGCCCCCAAAGAGTTGTAAGAAGATGATGAGATGATGGTTTACGTACGTCTTTTTAGTATTCAAGTAATTAATATTCGCATTAGTAACATTTTGCAACATCAAAGAACTTGTAGGGTTCTATAAAAGACTTTATTTAGGAAATTGTTTATTTTTATGATCACTAAACTCAAAAACATAGAGCGTAAGTTTCAGTAAAGTTAGATAGTACATTTTTAAGTCTTTGTATTTGCATACAATTGCTTATGTGTCTATTGGGTAAAAACATTGATAGAACAGCCACTATTACTAGAGATGGCCGTTTGACGAATACGTGTACAATTGCGTTATAATCACAGTGTAACTTTATGAGAAGGGAATCAATTATCTATAGATCCCTTATTTTTTCTAAATTCATATAACCAAAAGTTCTAAATAACTAGTCTGATGAACACATTACAGGTTTTGCTAAATATAAATAACCGTTTTATCAAAATCAGTTTTTCCGTTCAGAAGTTCTGGTACAGACAGAGATATACACGTAAAACTTAATCGAATGAAAATGTATACCTAAAGTGCAATATCTTACGATATTAATATAATTTACAATTAATTAAGTGTATTTATTCGCCTCACTTCCTTTGTTCCTTTGAGGAGCTTTAAGAACCTTTAAGATCTAAAGGATCAAAGCTTTGTGTATGAAAAGCATTGTTAGCAATTTTCATTAAAGTAAGGTGCTACTAATAATATTAGTGCTACATGTTATTATAAAAAGTAATGTACTAGATTCTATTCTTAATTGTAGATCTATTATTTCTACTAAGTTTGAAAAATTCTTTCACTGTTGCGAAGATACACTTTCTCCGGTGAATATAGGCTATATTATATTTAAAAAAAAAATAGGAATCATTACTAAAAGTCCAATAATGTAAACCATGGTATAAAAATCGAAACAAACACTAGCGAAGTCGTTGCAAGAATTGGTTGAACAAAAGTATTAAATTAAATTTTATTTTAATTTTTTCTAGCTGAGTTTTACCGTTAACTTAATCAGCTTCATATGATATACTTGTAGATATATCTAACAACTCATTAATTTTACAAACATTACAAATTAATTAATAAAATGAATGTAATTTTAATTTGAAATGTATTAATGAAAAGAGCTTTGTTATTTGCTTCAGTACTT
>JAOSYY010000013.1:316273-328476 GCA_025727935.1 Hebomoia glaucippe | reverse complement strand
ATTGTGACTGACTACTGAGCGGGCGTACTTGTCTGCATAAAATAAGTTTCATTAATTCTATGGCATTCTTAAATAGGGATTTTTTCAAAAGCCCTTTTCTATTCACGATAGAATTAATATAATTATACCACAACTCTTATTGCTGAACTTTGTATATAACTTACCAAAAGCTATTCAATGATCATTTTGAAGTATGACTCTCGAATGAAACAAGTTGTTCTGTTGAATTAAAACAATTGAATGCAGACAACCGTCAATAAAAGCAATATTAAAATAATTGGCACTCATGTGGAGGGCCCTCGTCAGCCCCCGCGTCGTCCACTCAGCAAACACATCCCTTACTGACGGCCATTTTGAGATCCGCCACGGAGTAACCACACGTTCTCGTTTTCCAAAGATATTCGCAAAGAGAAACAGCGTCCTTTTTAACACGCTGATATTAACTTCATTTGTTTGTAATCATGTAACGGAATCTGAGAACGAAATTTTTACCCATTGCAAATTATATAATTGAATTAAAAATGTACACATATTGTAAGGGGGAAAAATAACACAATAATTTAATAATTTGAGCCTCAGGTCCCAGCCAGGAGCGCTGGCATAAACACATTATTTGCTGCAATTTTCACCTACTACAATACGTCTATAACTACGTTTGAAGCAAATTTTCTATCAAGTAAAGCATGTATTTTTATTCTTCAAATAATAATTTTCTATTATTAAAGGACGATGTAGGAAGTTATAAATTCATTCCCATAGTCTAAGAAAATATATAAATCGGATAATAATTACTGCGTTTTATATAAACAGAACTTTTATATGGTACTTACATCCGGAAAACTGTTGAAAATTCTGAATTTAAAAACTTAAGGTAAGAAAAGAAAGTGTAATTTAAATGTCATATAGCCTTTAAGAAATCGAGAGCTTGATTTTATACTTCATATACAATAAAATAATATGTATAAGGCTCTGATGGCAACCCTAAGCCTCGCATACATCAAGCGGATCCAGGCTCAATCATTTTTCATTACCAGCGATTCATTAACATGCGGGAGGCGGCAATTATGTGCGCCCCATCTATCATCTCACCCCGCTATTTCATATTTTATGTTGCGGTTGTAACGAAGAAAACGGTAGTTTGAGAACAGTCCAAAACTAATTCTTAGACCAATTCGCGTATCGTAATTTTACATTATTATATATCGACTGGCAATATCATATAAATAAAATTATTTTTTTCTCAAAGCTGAATTTTTCATGTTTCCAACATATAAACGGAATGCTTTTTAACTAATTCTCGTTTTATGTTGATTAACACTAATGAATTAATAAAAAATACATTAAATTTATGTCAACAGCAAAGGTGTGAATGTCAATGAACCTTCCCTCCATTTAAAAGCTTCTAATTTCTTTTGACCCGAGCATTTTCTATAAATCCCAATCCTACTCCACTGCGACATCATAAAGAGCAAGGACTTTTATTTCGGTGATTATCATTATTTATGACAAACACAAATCTGCGATATGCTTACTCGTGTGTTGAGTTAAATCGTATGTATTAAGCAACAAAGTTACTATTTTATGCTAATTTTAATAGACTTATTGTTTGTTAAACATTATTTATTAGGTACTGATGGATTTATGACAGTTTAAATTGTAGCACGACTTTAGTTGGAATGTTGTTGAGTTACATTATACCCGGATGTACATTGTCAGTTTATGTAGTTTATTACCTTTATTAATAAGACGCCAGTTGATGTCGTCATTTAGTCATAAATTTTACGTATGTACGGTAAGTATGTCATAAATAATGTAATAGATTTGTTTATAGATTTCCGTCATAGGTTTTGTTTATATGGGTGCAGCATAGCTTATATAATATTTAATATTTAGAAATTTATCGAAAGTTGTATTCAAAGATTAATTCATAACGACGTTGCTGTCTTCCACTTAAAAAGGTTTTTTGCATGTCTGTGTTCTTTTGGCCAATCTCCGACATACATTGACAGATTTTGCCGAGATTCATGACTGACGATGTTTTTGAATTTTATATATAAAACTTTAATATGTTGAATATATATATAATATAATAATAGTCCCCAAACACCCTGTGTATATATATACAGGGCGTTTGGGGACTGCTCCCGAAAACAAAGACAGGTGATAGTACTAATGACACCTTTTATGCAGGGACGGATTAAAATTCGATCCTGACTGAAAAAGAAACATTTTTTTAAAAGGTTTTATTAGCGTTATATCGCTCCATCATGTTAGTCCACCTGTTTTTGTTATTATGCTTCATTGATGGTTCTTTTTTTAGTAAAGTAATGTAGATTTTATGAAACTATCGTTTTATTTAGCAGTACTTATATGATGGAGTGTAAATAATGCTAATATAAAGTGTTAAAAATATGTCTTTTTTACTCAGGATTGATGTTTCTTCCGTCCCTTCATCAAATGCGTCATTAGTACTATCACCCGTCTTCGTTTTCGGGAGCAGTCCCCAAACACCGTGTATATAGGTATTTCGATTGACTAATAATGTACTTAACAAGTCCGAATGGTCTACATATTTTTAATATGTTTAGGATTTATGAAGATATTATCTATTCATGTGTGTGTGACCCGCATCTATTTCTCGGAAATATTCTGTACAGTCTCGATAATTCCGTTTTATTGTGTGTATAGTTTATGATTATTATAATTTATTCATTACACATGATTTCAGTTCGAATGCTTCATGCAATAACCTAGTTAGCGCATCTGTCGTCGTTCGCTGCGAAGGGGTGACTTGTCGTAATTTGATTTAGTGCTTACAATTCAATTGGTTTCAATAGTTTTCATTATAATTTAATTTGCTGGATTCTTAATTATCTCATGACAAGGTGTTATTTATGATCTATTGTTTAAATGTGTATTATTGCACGTTTGTGTAATTTTTATCATAGAACGAATTAATAATAATTCTGGCATAGCTTTGTAGTTGTGGATTAATTATTTTGTAAAATATACTATAGTTTTAATATTTATTAATGTCTCTAGTTTCATTTTTAAATACAAAAAAAATAGGTTTTATCAATTACCCTTAAGGGTATAACGGTTCTCTATATTTTTTGTTTGTAGTTAGTGGTTTTGAGTATAGCCAAATTGAGAATTTTATTATAATTATTCAGTTTATTTTTGTTCAAAAAAATTATATCTACAATCTATCATAATTCTTTTAAAAATAAAAATAAAATATTTGAAAAACACTTACAACGGTACAAAATTGATAATAGGATTGATCAAAGTATTTTTAGAATTCTTATTTTTGTCACATCAAACGGGGGTTGAAAGCTAATTTAGGTACTTTGACATAACAAAATCAGAAAGGCGAAAATTCAAATTGGATCACGTCACTTACACACGAAATAATCAACATATAGACATCTCTTTTGCACCCATTATTAGGCCTATACACGTGAAGTAGATGTTATTATATTTGACAGAGTAATTTGGCGACAGTGAGACACCAATCTTATTAAGGATGTAAATGAATATGGAATGAATCCATTATTTCACAAACAAGCCTCGGGGCTGGGGTGATAATATTGTAGGGAATACGGTCTAAGTTATGATAAATATATTCAGAGCTGCCACTATATTTTTAATTTTTGTAAGTTATATTTGCTGAACTATTTCGCGACAATCTTAAAGATATTTAGACCGCTAATAGCTTTTCTTTTCATTTTAGTAGAATCTTACATCATATTGGATATTATAATATGTTACGTGAGCTTTAAGCTATGTAAGCTTTACACAATGTTTAGCTTTTCATGGCTACACCTTTAATTGAATACTTATTTGGTAAAATTGTATAATTTATATTAACTTTGAAACTAAGATTGATTGTTACTTTACTGCATATTTTAAAGGGCTACACTTCATACAATTAATTTAATATAATATATAGGTAGTAATAATAGAGATTTAATGTATGGTTGGAACTTCAATATTTGAAAATCTATTGGTAATTTATTAGCAGCTCTTTATAATTCCATGTCCCCGTGGCCGCCATTAAGCCGGGATGTATAATAAATGCGTCTCCATATTTTTGTCTGTATTACAGAGGGTGTTATTTATTAGCTTAAAATTGTAGTCATCGCATAAAATATGTATGACGGAGGTAATTACTTGAGACACTTCGTGAGTGACGTTTAAATAATGAAACCTTCTCACAACTTTCTCGATTATTTTTTGTGGCCCAGTCTTTGTAAATATACTCTTATAAACTTCAGTTAGCATATCTTTTTGTTTTTTCTTTTTCAACTATATTTTCAAAAACCCTTTTTGATTATCTCACTGGACATTTGTTTAGACCGTTACTTATTTTGCGATAAAATTTATAAAAAATAAAACAGTCAATAGTACTACTAACATGAGTAGACAGGTGTGTTTAATAACTATTAAAATGTATCATCATGATTTGTATTATTTACATGGGACAGTTGGATAAAATATCTGTGAACAGTTCAAACTTATTCCATCTTCAAACGCAGTTTAATAAACAAAATATTAACTATTATGTACGTAGAAGCTACGACAAATTTTACTTCGTCAAGAATCTAAACAATGGCTAACGTGCTAACTAGCTGGGGTCGCCGCAAGGCAAGATTACAACGATAGGGATAGAAGATACAACACTCACAGGTGTGAAAGAGAATGTTATACATTAATTGAATCACTGTGACACACCGGGTTAATAGCGCTCTCTGTCTTGTAATTATTCTGTGTTCTTGTGGTAGGGTTGTATCCTTCCGAGATTAGATTTGGTAAAAGGATACAATGCTACCGTTTATTGTTGCCATTATTTACGTTGTATTTCTTATTTGTGGAGCGGTTTATTATACTTAAGATAAAAAATAGTTTTAAATCTTTTTAGATTACCAATAAAATTAGATAACTGAGCTCTTGTTATAGGCTCGATATATTATTTACAAAAAAGTTGCTTCTCAGGACTTTAATAGGTTGCCAATTTTATTAATACATTAAAACATTTTAAAACGTTGGTTACAATTTCAGGATATATTACAAAAATTATATATAAAAAATATGATATTTTATGACGTGAATCAAGTAGGTATTTTGAAATATAGCATCTGTAAATCGTTAAGTATTTTGAAGCTCATTGAAAGCAATAACGCTCACAAAGCGTGGATCTTTCATTTAGTCCGACAATCTCAGTTGATAAATTGTAACCGACCGCGGCCCTATTGCCAACTATTAAATCGGTAAATCTTGCGGTAGCCTCTGTCCTAATGTTACTCTGTTATTTATTGTGGTCAAAGGTTCTTGTTAAGTCTGAGAAGATTTCGAATATAATTTTAGATAGAACTTTATACCAATGGCATCATAATTTACATTTTATTGCCTTCAAAAATCTAAGTAAGAATGTAATATTTCTCTAGATTTTCTTTTCTAAATTCAAATTTTCATTTAAAGCCATCTTATAGAAACATTAAATATTTGGTCTAATTTAATAATTGTTTTGAATTTAGCAAAAGACAATCAAGATAATAAGAAAGTGGTAAGTGTTGGTAATTTTTTGAAGCGTCGGTACACTTATTTTGCGTTTGTATGTTAAAAAAATCAAATCCTTTTAACCAGTAAGTTTCGGAATGTGTGAAAGTCTACTAACTTAACACCTCGATCCCGGAAAATCCCTGTTAATACCATCCCTTGTAATTTAGTCGCGTGATTCCAAACCGACCTGAACCCTAAATTGTGGACAATTCTCCTGACCTTATTAACCACTTTTTTATTTTGACATCGGCATTTATAGTATTTTCTAGGCTGATCCTGTAATATCAGACCATAAATGTTTGTGTTGCATTGCTAACAAAAATTAATAATATTTTATATTGATATACTTCATTATAAGTATAACATAAGTGTTTGTAATTTTAAAACTTTTATTTTTACTCTAAATTCCCTACTTTTTAACAGGCTTTTATACCTTATTACTAAATATATATATATATTTTTTAATTAAATTACTCAAGTGTCGTATTCTAAAATTAATGGATGATCTCCAGACGAAATCAGGAACTCTAGTCGGCTTCTTAGCTTTTGTGATCATATGTATACTTTATTTTATAAAAACACCGATTTTCCAAATCACCTTATAAATTCGTCGATATATATCTTTTGTCACGAGACATTAATTTGCAGTATGAACCCTTTTTCTTCGTTAGGTTATAAACCTTTGGATAGGCCTTTAGAACCTTTCAAAACCTTTTAGAGAGAACAATCGGGAAATGGAAACAGTGTTCAGCGAATGGGGTCAGGAAAACTGTGTCCCGTAAAGAAGCATTTGTATGTAAATGTTATCGGGGCATTTGTTTAAGCCCGCGCCTTTCCGCGCTTACAACGACCGTGTATCTGGTTTAAGCTGGATTAGGGTTGGCACTCGATACGGTTTTACTAAACACTGCAGTAATATCCCATTTTTAGTCTTCTTTTAATTGGGATAAACAAAAATAACATTTAATGTACTAATAATACATTCTAATTGCTATATGTACCTACTGTTTTTAACAAACTTTACTTTGTTTGATCGTTCTGACGATGCAAAGTTACCGGTTTTTGAATTAAAAACTACTCTCAGTTCTAAATTTAAAAATTTGAAGAACTACTTTTACGTTTATTCATATTGATAAACTCCAAAAACATTTTTATATGAACGCTATCTATGTATGTGGTAGATAAAGTTGATGTTGGCAGCCCTAATCTAAATTAGTAGCAGTGTCACTGATAGTTTGGCAAGTGTGAGTTTAGCAAAAGGGCGAGATAAAATGCTTACACAAGCTGTTTCTGTTCGAGAAAATAATCTCTCGACCATAAACAGACTTTCTAAGCCGTCTCACTGCCTTTATCTTCAATATATTTCGATAATCTTACTGAATGTTTGAGAAATTTACAATAATTAATCTTATAAAAAACTACTTTCAAGGCATCAACGCGAAAGTGTCGCATTATCTGACGATATGACTAGAAATTAATTATTGTCTAAAAAAATATTCGCCAGTTCAACAAAATAATGTCGTTCGAAGAACCGGTCCTAAATTCTAAGTCAAGTACATATTTTAACCACAATATGTATATTGTAACTCGGTTGCATTATTCTAAGCACAATCGTAAAAGATTGTATCACTGTTAATTTAAAAACCCCAGTAAGGGATATCGTTTTAACAATCGATAGTTTATTCTCTAACGATTTCAATTTTATCTCGATTTCGATATCTCGAAAACACTGGTTGAATTCAAAACGGATTCCTGTAGGGTTCTAATTTGCGACTACATTCGCTTTGATATGGTCCTGTATACGACACTATTATGTTATCGCTTAAACTAAATTCAACTTTAGAATGATGCAATAGGATTGATAATAGTTTGAGAGAGATAATAGCTTGTGAAGTAGTGCTGGCACAATCCCCTATTATCGATAAAGATAAGATAGTTGTATTGAGCTGTTTTGCGGTTAATATAGAGTTAGTGTTGGGAAAACTTTAACGTGACATTTTTATGATAGAGAATATTATAGATTTTAATATTATTAAATTGTGAAGAGTTTTTACACGAAAGATAATCATATTTATTACAATTTTACAACTAAACCTGTTTAATGGATTCTATATTCTAAAATAACTGTGAAATTTATTTTTTATTCCAACGTAGTAACAATATGGATTACTTGTCATAAAATAATCATAAAAGAGAAAACAGTGGATAACTTTTGCTGTATTCATGTTATTCTTGAACACTTACTTAAAAAGTATTACAATCACAATTTGTAATCGTAATTCTCTGTCAGTTCAGGATATATATGTCATAGACGATTAATTTTATTGCATTAGAGACAGGACCGATATACTATTCAAACAGAATACGTGCACTAGTCAAATAAAATGGGAACGTAAATTGTAAGCAACCTACTTGTAGACTGACTCGAGTTATTTATTATGTCTTGAGTTATAAGCGACAGCGATTTGAAAAACACATACGTTTCTTGTCAATTTCGTATCAATTCAATAATACTTGTAAATAGCATTGATAATTAGTTAATTATTCAAAGTAAGACATTTCAAGCAAAAAGATATCTATTTATGATAATTTATTCGTACAACGAAGAAAGGCATAGTTTTTTTATATTGGACGTAATGATGGCATTAGTTGACATATCTATGGAGGTAGTAACATAGGCTAAGCAGCTGAAGTATTAAAAAAATATCGATTTAAGATTAGGCAGGATATGACAAGTTTTCCATATAATAAATTAGAGTGGAAAATTATAGCCAGTGCTGCAATATTTTTTCACGATTTAATAATCGCTCCGCTAGTAAATCGCCCCCCAAAGCAGATCAAGCGAAATGCATCGCGGGCGTAAGCGCTAACTAACACAAGGAAGATATTTACGTGGGCACCACTTAGCGCTTATCGCTTCAATAAATCGCTTCGAGCGCTCATTTGTTCAAACGAATGGGGTCGGTAACGTTTCGCTGTGATTACCTAAATGCTTCTGAGACTTTGCTCGTAGTTTTTTATCGTACATTGTGCTCTTATTGCGAGTTAGAGGACAATGTCTGACGTAAACGTTAACATTGTTAAAGAAAATCCACCTTAAAATAATGTCAGTATTAGCGTGAAAATTATAATACAGACTGTTGAATTACTGAAAGCTTAAAAATTGAAAAACATGATTGAGAAATAATATATAATAGATAATAATATGTTCTACATCCCGTCATACTAGAGATACTAATTTCTGAAAGCCATGGAAAATACGGCAAAAGCTCTTTTCAAGAAGGTGTAAACGTGACGTCTCCTTTTTTTCATAACCTGTTTAAATTTAACGCTTTATTCATAATTATTACGTAAAAAATAATCCCATTGAATTTGTAGCTTAGAGAAATACATATAAGTTAATGTGCTCCCTTCACATCTAACGTATGATGCAGCGCTGCAAACGTCTGTGTTGCTAGCCTCGCATTATTTATTACCACCTGAGCACAGCAATTACATCCGCTAATGTGGCAGCGTCGGAAATATTACTGGCAACACAGCGAAAATTACAGCGAATGCCAGGTGCCGTGGTACTGGGAGAAATGACACTCGCTTTATGAGAATTTTAAAATTGTTTGTAAGTTGGCAACGAATTGAGACACACAAATGATTTAGTGGAACAAACGGGGGTACTTAGTTTTGTGGAATATTCCTTTGAGTCACTTCTTTGATTTATTTATATTGCATAACGGAACATAATAATGATGGAAGTTTTGAATAACGACTTTTCTTTTTATTTAAAGTACATAGATAATTTTTTATGAATAGCCCTGAAAAATAGTCTCAATTATCATTATAACGCATACAATACTCTGTATATTTGTAGAAAATAAGCTTCAGAATTAAAATATTATGATCGGAGAAATCCATAGACAAGTAATCTTAAGACAAGCGTTACTTTAGTACTTTACGATATCGATGTCATTTATGTACTGACTGGTTCATGACTTGGACATACATAATTTAAATAATCCTCCCGCCTGTGGTTCTATATAAATCAGTATACTTACAGATAAAAGATACATCTCATTAAAATAAACTTTGTGCAGGGAAGTATACTCACTGCCAGATAACTGGACATGTTATAATATATATATATATAAGAATAAAATAAAAATGTAATAATGACGCAAATATAAATTCTGATACAAAGTGGAAATAGCATGACACAGAAATAGCATTGAATTACGAGCCGGCCATAAAACTCGAATAAAAAACATCGAAGCGTACATAAAGCATCTTTTATTGCCGCGATCAATAATATTTTATAGGTACATTCAATAACGGCAGTTGCTCAAGCGTATAACGCTATAATTACAGACTGCACATAAACAAGATTTACACGTACAACCGAAAGTCCCAAATGGCTGTTTTGCTACGTTTATAGAGATAAACAAACTGCGGAAGTGCGGATAAGGCATCTTGCAACCAATAAAATATATCCGTCCCGGTACAATAATAACATTGGGAACTGAATTATTTTCTAATTCTCCGTCGGCGAGCTAATAGTTCGCACGTGCCGCTTAAAGCTGAGTTACGGTCGAAAATATCCTAAGAAAAACATGAATTTCCTCTATGGCAAGCACTAATGCTGCCTTAATGCGGACACCTTAATAATTGTCAAATAAATTCAGCGAAAAACTGCTCCAGCTTAAGACGGTTTGAGCGTAATGACGTCATAAAGTCAGCGTGGTTATCCAGCGATTGAGGGCTGAATTAGCGTTTCTTTCGCTGAATTGGTCGTTTTTACGTTATAAGAACGATAGATGTGTTTTTAATGTTTACGTTATTTAATGTAAATAATTATTAGTTTTAATTAGGTCAAGTTTAGTATAATTTATTGATGTGAATGTAGGTTAGTTCGCGATAATGTTTTTATGTGTATATGAGATAGATAATGTAAGCATGATAGAATGTTTGTGATTGATTTTAAGGAAAACTTTCGTTGTTGCCTCGATTACTGCACCGTTTATATAATAAATTTTATTATTCTACGCTACGACTTCAAGTACAATAAAACCACATGTCATGTGTTTCGGCTTGGCAAATGCGATTCAGTTATGAAAACACATTGAGACCGTTGTTTATTCTTTGGCTAATATTAATCTTCACAGTCCTTTATCAAATGTTGATATAATTTTGTATCAGATATAGATGCAAAATAAATTTTATAGACATCTTTAACGCGCTATTCATATTTAAAACTATACAAACAGACCAACAATTCTTCGCCAATATCATAAAGATGCATTCCCACCCTTAAAAAAACAAATAAAATTAGCCAAAACATTCAACTTTATAATGTCAATTTGGCCTTCATAGTAGATTATAGAAGTTAATTTTACCCAATAGTACGTAAAATCTGGGCTTAATAAAGAACAGAATTAACTAGTAACACTAACCAAATTTCATGCATACGATGTTATATATATAATATTGTCTATTTATTTTACGGTAACACCTCAAATGGTTAAACCCGTATCGCGGATTCTCATCTACGCTGTGATAGGACATAAATAACCAGTCATATTTTCACGCCATTTCAACTGTGCCCTCCACAAGGAATGCACGTCTGTTTAGATTAATGTACCGTCATATATTTATATCTCCCCTTCACACTTGGCACAAATCCTTCACTTAACTTTGAAGTGAAACGCCAATCAAATATCAACTTTAGTGATATACACGTAAAGTTTGAAATTGGACATATGCTTGAAGAAGTTAGGTCATCACAGAATAGACGAAAGATGAATTTTCCTGAAACTTTTCCCCGTGTCTATCTGAGCACTTTGTAAGATAAAAATGTGGACCCGTAGGAGAATAGATCAAGGCTGTCTGCGGCGAGGTGCTAGACTACCGACAAAAAGTTGCTGTTATTCGGTGACTATGAATTCGAATTTATGTGGATAATTGCTAAGTTACTTTTTCCTTTCTGAAATATAAAAAAGTAATGCAATAAGTGTTATCTAAGGTCATGTACTTATGTAAATTATTGTTATGAGTATTTGTTATAATACTTGATATCAGATTATATAAGTAAGCTACTGTAAGCTTAAGAGTAGACTAAATGTTTGAATCGAGATATTTATGTAAACGTTAATTCAATTTTATATTTTAATTATGAATAGTAATTACCGATTAATGGTGACTTGTCAAAGAAGGTCACCTAAGTTTCAGAACAATAAACACGTTCCTTATTTAATAAGATGATAAAAAAACTAATACTATTCACAGAATTTAAATTTTCACACTGACTTTAGTATACTGAATTTTGTAAAAATATCTAAAGTATAATAAGGCTATTTTTATTTACGGAAATATAAAACATGGTCACTCTACAGTGAGTCTTGACAGTCGCTACATTAGCTTTGCAGGATACTTTGTACTTGTTGAAACGTTAATTTTGTGAAACTCTACACATTTATCACTACGTGCTGCGCTCTATGATAATATTGCTCTGAATTTAGAATTAGATAGAGAAGTGACGGGGCAACTTATAAGTTATGTTTTAAGACAAAGATTTATATAGGTAATGGAAAATAATATTTTATACGAGCTTTCGTGAAAGGAGCTTTCTTAGTTTTAAATTAATTGGTTCATAG
>JAOSYY010000013.1:288410-298782 GCA_025727935.1 Hebomoia glaucippe | reverse complement strand
ATCTATTAACTTAAAATGATATAAATAAGGGATAAAAAATGAGTATAATATATTTCTAGAAGTGGAATTCATCTTAGAAAGATCTGACAAAATTAAAAATTACCTTATTAAAAAGATGGAATTTTCAGAAATTCCAGTAACCCGTTTGAACTTCCGTTAAAGAACATACAAATCTATACATACTTCTATAATATTATTATAAACCTGAAGAGTTTGTTAGAACGCGCTAATCTCAGGAACGGCCTGTCTGATTTCAAATATTCTTTCAGTGTTAGATGGTACATTTACCGAGGAAGGCTATAGACAGATAGACTATATTATATTTCCAATTTAATATCAACAATAAGGGATATATAGAAAATAACATTAGGAAATATGGTATGAAACTTATCCAAAAATAATATGATAGACAGCTAGACATGGATGACAGAATCGAAAAAAACACGAGCGTTTCCGCTGGCAGAACCTAGTCAAGTAATAAAACCGTTTAAAAATGATTAGATCGACAACGTATCATTGAATAATGAAAGATGTTATGTGCTCTATTATCATAAGAGCCCCGTGTTCGTCTGTCATAAAAAAATGTATAAACGTCCGATACGATAATAATTTAAACGATTCCAAATGGTGCAAGTTTTAAATGCTTATCGTGAATTACGCCGTCATTTTTATGTCAACATAACATTACTGCAATAATTGTCGCAGCTTGTTCGAATAATAAACAGCATCAAGAATGTCGAGGCCTTTAATTACTTGTAACGTTTTTGCCAGAATAAATGTGGGTGAAAAATACTATACATTAAAAAGACACGCTTTTGCCCTTGGTTCCAATATTAGACCATACCTAAATGAAAATTATATTATCGTCATCTGATGGACAAAGATTGGCATACATAATTTGCTAGTAAGAATTTAAAAACGTTTATTTTATGTACACAAAAGAATAACTACAAATTGTAAACATACTAGGAATATAGACGTAGAAAGTATTTAAATAAAATTCCTAATATGCTAATAGTTTGCAGCTATTTGATAGAAACAGCACCATATAATATTATAATAAGTGCTAAAAAATAACTGTACGTTGATTAACAAGTGGTAACAAATCAGGATGAATATTATAAAGATAATATTCGTGTTATCAAATTGTCGAACTGATATCCTGGTTAAATAAACATAGTTTTTTGCAAAGTCAAATAGAATCGTGCAAAATATACCCATACTTCATAAAAAGTGGCAGGTGAAATGCCATCAAAACAACAACATACAGGGTGGAAAAATTATGCCTAGAAACAAATGCCTTAAAAATACAAGAAATGGCTACAGCAATTGAATTATACTGTATTAATCTTAAACTTTAATAATAAATAAAGTTTCAAAATAATTAAACGATTATAAAAAAACAATTGCTGAATTTATTAAAAATTATCTAGAGCAGGGAATGTCGACATTTGTGTCTTCGACCCTTTTAAATACGAACAAATGAAGTTATCAGCTACCCCCCAAAACAACTCTCATATTTTTTTAAATTTGTCAGTCTAAATCAAATATTTATATTTGCCAGTAAAACTGATCGACAAAATTTCATTGCTTTTTATGAAGCCCTAAGCAATTAGTATAAACTTTCAATTGATAAAAGTCGCATTGGAAATAGTATCTTGTATTATTATAATAAAAATCGTTTAATTTTATCTATTTCTATGATTACTTTTGTTGATTCTAATGAAACCGCGAGGCACCACTAGTTAGTATAAATACAAACGAACAATCACCCTGTGTATCACGTTATTAACGAGGTGAAACGTAGCATTTATTGCTACACTATAAGAATGATCATTAACTTTGGATAATTTAATTCTAATTGTAATGGCATGCTTTAAACCCACATTTTTATCGAGTCTACCATTTATATCGAAATTATGTACATATCATGTAACAAATAAGGCGATAGTATGTCATTTACATTTAATAACTACTTACGTAGTGGTAGTAACGTGGGCATAAGCGGAGCGGGTAATCAAGCGTTTATAATGCAAACAACTATTCTTATTAATATTTTATTTTTAATGAAACATACCGAAATTTAAAATTAGGTTAATAAATTATAACATAAAGTTATACTAAAAGCGATGGTGACATATTGAAAAGATAGAACAAATTATTATATTATATTACTAAGGCGATATTCTAATATTATGAGTAATATAATTTGTAACATTTATAAGACAATCTTGGATTAAGTTTTATTTTACAAAGGAACTTGTATTTCGTCTGCAAATTACAAGAAAAGTATAAAATTTGCATTACCTTGTGCAGGTAACTTTGTAGCTTCCAAAATATGACGCGTGTGTCGTAGGAAAATCTCAGCCTCGTACATAATTCATCTTTATTAAAATTATCAAAACTGTATTCAAAAATATATATCTACTTTTTTCTTTAGAGTCAGTCTCACAAGTTTTATGTAAATCAAAATGTAGAAGTATTTAATAGTGAATCGAACATCCCGCTCCGCTGATCAAAAGACGCTATCTAAATTTGACACACCTGCAAAAAAATCTTCGATTATTTTAATGATGAACAATTTTACGATGTATGGTGAACGAATTCTTTCACGCATGATCGTTCACTAGAATATTTAAGATGGAGTGTTGCATTTAGTTCCCAGGAGAAGAATTTTGATTGACTTTCTTCATGAGCCGTCACTTATGGCGATAATTATTTATCGCCACATAACAGAACTCCTTTGTGAATATAAAAAATCTTTGAACTTTTATTGCAATTCTTGTTTCCGTATAAAAAGAGTTTCTACTTAACTTGGAATTATTTGAATTTATGTAATAATATTAATTAAATATCTAAAATATATATAATATAATAAGTACATTATGTTCGACGTATTGACTGCTTCTATGGGCTAAGACTATGCTGATTTGAAACTGAGATACGAAAGGAAAGGTTTGAGAAGATATACACAAAAGTGAACACGCCTCAGTTAAAAAAAAACTGATCCCCCATAAGTCCCATCAGGCTTTCCTATTTAACACATTGAATTGAAATATGTTTTTCAGCCTGTTTAATTGTCTTTTGCAAATGCAATTGTTAAAAATTAAATTCAGTGTATTAAAATCAAACATTTCATACATTTTTATGAAGTCGACTATTTATTGGTATTAAATTGAGCAATATTATCATGTTAGCATTACGGCTTGACAACTTCACTATGTAAGTAATACTCGATCCGAGGCTCAAATAATTAGTTCATAAACTAAATACATTATGTATACGGTAGATATTACGATATCTGAGCTATTAACTTACGTTGTCAGAGTAGTCATTCATAAATCTGATACTTGCCGCCATAAATCCTGAGCGAATTGTGCAAAAACTACTGATTTCCGATAAATACAATACACACAGCTCTGAGCAAAAATCTAATCAGATTTGATTCGAGTTTTAATGATCTGATGGACAGTTTAATCGCCCAATAAGTAATTCTTGGTATTACTGAGGGAATTTTATAATTAATTAATATCCGCGTATAGAAAAATCTAGATAAGGATTTATAAGAATGACAAGTTATAAAACTATAAAATCTTCTTATCTAACTACTCCTCGTGTCACGGTGTTTGTAATTAAGCTCCTCCGAAATAGCTCAACCGATTTTCGTGAAATTTTGTGTGCATATCGGTTAGGTCTGCGAATCGGTCATCTATTTTTGATACCCCTAAATGTTAAGGATGGCCCACATCTAAACTTTTTTTGATAATTTTGTATGATACAGAATATAAAAATACATACAACCCCAAATTTTTACCCCTCTACCATCAACCCCTATTTTTTAATCGCGATATATTTATGTGGCATAACGACGTTTCTTAGGTCAGCTAGTATTTTAATAAACATCTATATTATATGTTATAACTAAAATATATATCATCAAGTGAGCTTTAAGTTTATCCTCTCCTTTCTAATATTATAAACGCAAAAAATTTTGAGGATGTATGTTTGTTTGTTACTCTTTCGCGCGAAAACTGTTAACGTATTTTAAATTTTATAGAAATATATCTCATACATCGGAATAATACAGGTTGTAATTTATTAAGATTAAGTCACACGAGTGAAACCGTGAAACACCGCTAGTCTGTCATAAAAATGTACTTTTGTTTTAATTCACGACAATTATTGCAAGCATAAGCCGTATGTCCCGAAGGGAAAATCACAAAGATTACACTACATAACATGTTGACACTAAAGCTCCGCTCACCTTAGAGACACATCGATTTATTATCGACTCGATAAAATTATAATCGTTATTTATTACAGGCCAACTCGTGTTCTTGCATTATTCATAACTCGATGTCTGAATATTTACATTGAGAGAACTCTTCGACAAGTTTGCGACACTTTCATCGTAATACATTATTTTGTTGTCAGATACTATAAGTACTGGCTGAGTGCGACACTTTGCGAAGGATATTTTAAGTTATAACTTACCATTAATATGATGTTGTAGATCGAGTTACGGATCAAATTAAAAACATTTTTATATATTAATTTAACTATTAACTAAATAACTAACACGGATATTGGTAACTAGTCTGTTTAACGATGATGGCTTTGTTTCATTATGTTTAAAAATATTCGTGTCTTTGGGCTAGCTAGATACAGTGTATTTCCGTGAAGATTCGCCTCCATTTTTATTCCAAAAACATTTTTGCTGGTGCACTCATTAAAATTTGCTTGATTTTGATTTAATTTCGTTTTGATTTTTCTTCTAATCATTTCTAGTTTGTTGTTTTTATTCTTTATAAAACAGGGTGTATCTACACACCACGGAAGTCATATAAAAACACTTTTGAGATAAGATTCGAACGAAGGCTTTACAGCTGATGCAAATCTCTCAGCCTTATGGAAATTATCCAGTAGTAAGACTCAAAGTAATTAACATGGACGCAACTTTATAGCCGGCTCGTAAATTTCTCTGAACACCTATAATTATTTGTAAACACTCCGACATTTTATATTCGTTTAACCCTTTACGATATTATCGGAATTATTTATGTCCTCTTAAATTTAAACAGTATGTAGGAGGTTGTGAGGGCAACTAAATAAAGGCAAATATGGATATTAGGTCTGAATTTATCAAACGGGTTCTTTTTGGAAGCTCGACGGCAGTTCAAAATTTTTTTGTTGCATTTTTATTTGTAACAGGATTGTCTCATCCTCGTCTGTCGTTATAGTTGAAAATGGAGTCCGTTTAACCATTAACTGTCTATTAAACCTTTAACTTATAACTTTAAAAATCTTTAACATATTAAAACATGATACCTTCGAATACTGGACAGAATATAAAACATTAGAAATAATTATAAGTAGCCCACGTTTCTCTTCAATTTATTTAAGAACACAGTATTTTCAGACGTATCCATGTACGTTTTAATGTCTCTGTCCCTTTTCATTGGATATCTTTAGAAAGAGTCAGGTGGTATAATATTAATTAAGGTCCCTTTTATCTAGCTAATTAAGGAGACGTTTGTTATCTTCATGTCGAATAGTTTGACAGAAATTGAAATCTAGTTATAAAAATAAGGCGTCGCGATTAGATGCATGGGCTCGCGTGCCAATTAAGATGTCCAGTTGACGGGAACACGGCTGCCTGTACCGGACAAGTGTCTTATCACCTTAAAGGGAAATGCTAATCGTATACAATTTGCAGCCGTTTTATTATCTATTAGCCCCTGTCCACGTCCCACGCTCATTTTAATTGGCGTCGACGGATAAAAAGGTTAGATGTCTTTTATTATAATAGTCAAGTTAAGTTTTTAATTAATAGCCCGGATAGTCTCACATATATTTATTTTCTTAAATGGGTTTTTCATAAAATAGGTATAAAGGAAAATACAAAAATAAATATAGTATGAAAACGTAATCTGGAAATCCACCAGCAGTCGAGCTTGGCCCAAGCTACCAATGGTCAGGGTCGCAGAGAAAGAAACCGTTTGATATTACGTGCTGTATCCAGGAGTACTGCCTTATGCATCTGTCCCTTGATCAAACTATCTAGCAAGAGACTCTTTAGATGTTGGTCAAGACTTCGCCATGAGATTGTTCACGCTAACTACTATAGGGACAATGATCGTGGAAACCATATCCCACAAAGCAGTTATCTCGTGAGCCAAATCCAAGTATTTATTTTATTAGGTTTTTTGAAAATTATATTGTACATTGATTAGTTAGAATTTATTCATTTTATTAACAAACGTGACGTGACCTGTGCGGGCAGCTGTCGTCGAAGTATTTTTCTTGGTAACCTCCAAGAAAAGAGTAATCCCTCCTCAACGACATACATTAAAAGTAATGTGTAATTTCAATTTAAAATTAGTTCTGACTTCAGACGTTCTAATTTTTTATTGATCAATCGATTTTCTAAAATCTTGTTTGTTGGTTCAAATTGTTTAGATCGTGTTTTGTTACTTCACTTTTATCAAATTGACATAATGACACATAATTCAAATTCAGCTATACTATACTATACGGAAATAATAAACGTCTCTTCGGGTCGTTCATCTAAATACCTTATTACAAGATTTGATGACATCATTCATAAACTCCAAACAAATATAATAATACTCAGTACAGTATATTATCCATTTAATGACCGATAATTATGGTATCCATTAAACAAGCATTAAGTTTATAGCAACAATTAAAAACGCCGACACTTTAAAATTTCACAACACATAAAATATTTTACACTGGCTTATAACTGAGACTACGGAAACACACATATATGGACGGCAATTAAAATAAAATTTTATTATATATAGCCTTAAATACATACAAGCGACGTCACTTACAACCTGTTTCTTTAAAAGGCACCACTAATTGTTCAACTAATTAGCGAACACCTTTTCGCCATCAATCAAATAGTTGACGGAGCGTAAAAAATTAAGACAGAAAATAACGGGCATCCTCAATCATTAAGGAAGCCTCCGTACTACGTCAATTCACGGACATGCTATCAATAACAATATGAGTTCAGCATACATCTCCAGTTTGAACTAGTCGAGATAATGCCGTGCGATGTCTAGCCAGCGATGGTTTACTATCATCAATTAGAGTCGTGTACATAAATATAGAATTAGCACTCAGTACGGGTCTGTTGACAAGTCAAGTGGCTGGAGTGGAAAGTGATAAATGGATTGTCGGCAAATATATCGGAGTCCTGAGTAAAGGATACTGTTGTACGTTGACATCATAATCATTGATAATTTCTGTCCTGTACGCAACACTTTAAGCTTTTAAGTGGGTTTTATCAGTATATGAATATTAGTGATGCGTGTGAATAGTAAAAGGCGGTTTAAAAAAAATAATATAGTAACATTAAAGTAAAAAAGAGATTTAACTTTTCGATATTCGCTTGAAATGTAGACAAACTTGCAAGTCAAGATATAAGGAAGATAACGATGACGTAAGTAATATACATATATGTCACTAGGGCTAATAATTCTCGTGGTCAATCGAATAAAAGAGCTAAGAAAGATTAAAAAACATTCGGATAATCCCCTACAGCCCGATTTTAAATTTTAAAACGGGAGAAATAATATCATTCAAAATGTATTCCCGAGTTCTAAAAAAAACAAAACATCAGACTAATGAGGTATGTAGTCAAAATAATATGTTTGCATTATGCAGTAGTGACCTAAAGCGAGGACGTAATGTCATTTGAATAATTTTCAAAATTTACTTCAATATTCAGTTCATGGTCAAGTATTACTTTTAGTCTAAGTATGCAATCTTGGAGTGGGGTTTGGTTCAGTAGATTAACAAAGATTTCTTACAGAACATCCATGACTAATTGATCTTCTATATTCGAATATATATCTTTAAATTACATATATCCATCAACAACATGTAATCCTTCGATAAAAGACTGTCGTCACGGACAAAAATATATAAAATATCTTTCTCGTGTAATTAGTTCGAATTATACATTAAAAGTTTGACGCCTTATCATTGAGTAACTGTTGTACTTTGGTGAAGGTGTGACAAAATATCAAGCCTAGACTGATGTTATAATAAGAGAAAATGACAAATATATAGACATTAACTTTTCACACGTCATAGGTACTGATCGCTTGCTAAAAGATTCGTTGTCTTGTGTTTTAGGTAGTTCAATCATATAATTTATATGTCCGATCATCAGGCGTACCCACCAGTTCCCGTAGCAACCGTATGCAATGAATACCCTAAAAAGTCACAAGTACACCAGTAAATAATTCAGAAACGACCCGGACAGCCAAATGTCCCGATTATACACGACGAACTGCAAACAACTGCATATAATGTCCATCATACATCAACCGCCTTCAGCCTGGGCTCATGAATCTTGCATCAACTCTCAGTAAAATGAATCCATTTATAATGTTTGACACTAGTGATGTTTTGTTAAACATCGACATTTTGTTCAATTTCTAGTAACAAATCAGCTGTAAGTAAGTTCTATACATCTAAGTAAATTGAAAGTTAGAAAGTTTTGTGGTGTTTATATCTGTAAAAAATAGCCTGGAAATATTATTCCAGTGTTTGGTAGTGGTATAATATCTAGCTACTATAATTTTTTATCGATCAAAGTCAAAGTGTTACCCGAATGTCTAACATACATTTTTTATATAATCAAATAATTTGTTGCGATGAAGGTAAATCTTAATTGAATTTACATAAAAATCTATTTCTGAATGAGAAGGAATTATGAAGGCCCATGGAAATAAATTAAAAGAGATAGATATGGTAACTACGTTTTCTACTAAAAGAGAAATATATAAATTCTAGTCAATAAAACACCTTCACTATACTTGCATTCATAAATATTTTGGTCGCCACCTAAATCCTAAAAAACAATTCGATTTTCCCCTGTTTAATAAAATTAACACTTAATTTACATTCATTTAAACAATGTTTATTTCTATGTTTCTATATTTGTTGATACGGCAGTCAGACGGACATTAAATTGGACTTTCACGAACATACTGTTCGCTAGTTACACGTGAAAAATTAAAAGTAGATATCATCAAAACTTTAATAGATCACAAATATCTCAATTAATTCAGAAATTCTAATAAATGCCACAGAAAGTCACGACTCACGGAAAGACGTCAAATTCATAACAAATTTTTGTGATGGGATTAAAAATGTGAGGATTATAATGATCTGTGATTTTCATCAACAAAACCTATTAATGTTATGCGACAAGTTAGCCAAAAGATTTTTTGACGTTTATGGAAAGAAATACGATTTTTTTAAAGGATTCCCATTACTATCGATGACTGTTGGTAGAACTATCTGGTGGCATCGTTCACATCACATTATACTGTAGCCTGACAGTAAATAGTGCAAGTCTGGATCATTTGTCAGTGCTAGGTATCAATGTTTCAAATCGTTCAGACATTCAGATTGTTGTCATGAATAAGTTATGTACATAGTTTTTAAGGTCAATTAATGAGCATGAAACGTTTGTAAATATCCAAGTTATTTAGATAAAGTTTGAAAAAATAATAATAAAAGATACCTCACGATAATTGATAACAAGAATTAGATATAGTTTGCTAAGATAAAAAAAACTTTTTCAAGTAATACTATCTATAGGACCTGCGTTTTAATACGTGACACAACTAATTAAAAAACGGTTATTATAAAAATAAAAAGCCTTTATTGTTGAATTTAGTTTGAATTACAAAAAAAATATGTATATGCCTAGAATTTGACTTCTATTACTTATATACATATATATATACTTTCTTTTTCAGCAACATGTAATTATTTTTCAACTCGTCTCTCGACAATGGCCTCCTCTAAAAGTCTCCATTCTGGCCTATTCGGTTATGAGTTGGATTTTAATATTTAAAGCACCGTTCGACTGTTATTAAAGAAGATACCTGCCTTCATATCTTTTATTAAATCTCTCTTTATAATAAGGCGTAATAATTGCTGTGTATCAATAAAAGCGATAAACACATAAATGGATCACTCCACCTTACCGGCCACCGTTTTACGACACGAATAAAATAGTATAAAATATTGGGTAATAATATTATTTGCATACCATAAGAATAATATTATTTTATTACCATTAATACATTGTCAATTTTATGGTTATAGATTGTTGCTTTTCATTTTTAATGGATACTTTATTTACGAGCGGATTAAATCACAATTGTGCAACACTTATATTCAAACTTGATGTATTTGGTCTTGTAGGAGAGAAGAATCATTGAAAGAATCTACCTTGCATTTGAAATACTAGCTTCGCATGCGTTCATTTCAATTTTTACGCTTTGGGTTACATTATTAGACTTTTAAGAGGTTCCCTATT
>JAOSYY010000013.1:221188-238916 GCA_025727935.1 Hebomoia glaucippe | reverse complement strand
AATAAAATAATATTGCGACTATAAATCGATAAATAAACTATCCTATCTCTTAAGTTTGTGCATAGCACTCATTTTAAGGAAAAAACCATTAAAATCGGTTCAGTAGTTTCGGGAGTTCATCCCGGACAAACATCGTGACAGGAGATTTATATACATAAGATATTATTGTATTACATATTTGTCTTATTAAGCCTATTAATTTCCAAAACGTCTTCAAATCGAGTACTACGAGACAACTTGCTTCATTATATTAAATCAAATTTAACATTCAATTAGGTTCCTGAAGCTTGCCAATTTCGAGGGCGCGCAAATAACAAAGGGTATATAATAAAAGTCAGAACAGTGCAATCTACCACCGCGTATATCATTATGTTTTATGAATTGTAAATTTTACGTTATATAGTCTTTAGTGGGTCATATTTCAACTTGTATTAATGCCCTGATCGATAGGGTTGGCACTTCATGAAAAAAGTTTTTAGTAAAAGATAAAGAAGTTTATTATAAGTATACAATTAATTTTATAGCTTAAATAAGATCAGATTCCAGATTACAATGCATAAAAGATTTCGTTTAGAAACGAAAATTAAAAATATATTAAAATTTATTTTAAAAAATGTGATTTATTCGTAACCTAAAAAATAATACCATACATAAATTTATAACGTCCATGTTTGTAAATGTTTTAAGTGACAACCACAGATAAGACAAATTAAATATAAAAATCGTATAACCATTAAGAATATAATGAAGGGGATTTTATAAACTTTATCGTGAGTTACATAAGAAACATTCAAAACATGACGCAATGATAGTATTGATTGATGACTAGTAATTTACAAAAATTATAATTAAGAAGTCTCAACATCATTTGTCAATGTCACAAACTAACAATATTTAATTAATTTAAGTGTTACACTCGTGATGATTCTTTCAATTTATCAAATGAATTTCCATAAACCAATAAATAATCTATCTGTATTTGAATATTGGTTTAAGATAAAGTAACATTAATTATAACCTCAATAAATAGAAATTGTTGTATTATAACGATATGTTTAAGATATAAAAATATTCTGATTGAAAATATTAAGCTAATATAAGTATATGTGCAGATACGCTGTGTATTATATATTATTTGTTTATCCCACTAAACCTAAAAAGTATCAAAACAAACAATTAACAATTATCATCAAAACAAGCCTCAAAGGAACCCTAACTGATATCGTTATTATATCTAACAGAATAATTAATCATTCTACAGCAAACGCATTACGATCAAACTTTGTATTACAATCCAAATGACTGTGGAGGCACGATGATTGATTCAGAACTCAACTCGAAGCAGCCATCATTAATATTGTTTACATATGATGGATTACACTCCGCATACAACCGTGTATTATTTTTTTCAAAATCGATAACCAATCGGCTTTAATGTAGCAGACTCGTAATGTTTTGCAATGCGTTTAATCGTCTCATCGAAGAATCACAACACTAATATCCATGACCTTTCGATTCAACGATAATTTCTATTAAATTAACCGCACGCACAACGGGATACTTTTTCAACGTGATATATAGCGCTATTAAAACTCAGTCGTCGCATAAAGAAAGAAAATTATGATGTTCATAGAATAGCAATAAAACGATAGTATATTAGCAACCCTAACGCGGCGGTAATAAACAACTTTTGTGAGGAAGGCAACTCTCCGGCTGATTCATAAATTCACTGGCGCGCCGTTTAGTTTTATGTACGATATTATCTATTCGCACGCACACCACAGAGGCGTGCTAACAGTCCGACACATGTTTCACAACACTGTCACTTCTTGTCAAGTAATACAATAATATAATGACATTACGCGACTGTTTTAAGGATGAAATCAGTTATATTAAAATACCATAGCACGACAATCGCTCTATACATGAATATGAAAATAAATAGAAATGCAAAGACGTAAAAAGTCCGTACGTTAGCAAACAATCCATTAGCGGACACAGAAGAAGATCCGACCGACGAACACCTTGTAAGGCGAGTATTAACATAATCAGACACATTCGCCGAAGTAATGTATGTAAAAGAGTTTAATGAAACGTCCCCGATAGCGAGCGTCGAGTCATGAAATAACTATCATTAAAACTGACACGATACGGACGATAATCATCGGCTTGGAGCAAAAAGCTATGGCGTCGGTTGTGATGCAAATTGCACATGCTATAAATCAAGTACTTAATCACCGTGCCACAACTTGGAACATAATAATGAGATTACATGAAAAACTACAATATTCATAACATAATGGGAATGAGAAAACAATCCTGACAGTTGAAGCAAACAATCGACGCATCGAACCGTTCCATTCATGTATGATTCATGAAATCTAGGTTAGCGTTTGAAAATGCTCGCAGCAGACTTTATAGAAGAGGAAAACATATGAATATTGAAAATGGAACAATACATTTTTGATTTAAATATGTCTACCAGAAATAAGTTACAATTTATATTGGCTACAATGTCAATGTAGGTATATGAATTTACAGAGCGCTTAAGATGTACTTTTCAAATAAAACCCTATTTCTCGGCAATCTTTGATTAACGAGCGAATCTCACGCTCGTCTGTCAATATCTCGACGTAACGTTAAGTAATCATGATTTACAAATGACACAAAAACAAATGAAAGTCGTAAAGCCCGCAGTGATGTTGTTAACGATAATAAGATATTGTATCGAGTTAAATCGTTTATAGCCGATACTTGAAATAGGAACGGTGATAACTCACAACGAACAATAAAGAGCGCTATTGATCTTACAGAAAACGAATCGTTACAGAGAACAAAACACGCTACCGCCAAATGTCACATAAATCTTTATTATTGCTGCAACAAGCTTATAGCAGACCATTTCAGGTGCTCAAACCGGATCTTACTCGATATAAACTCACGACTCTGAACCGTTTTTTCGCTCAATGAAATATTCTACTTTGCCCCCGGGCCGGAGGTAGGGAACCCATAAATAAATAATAATACCTCCATTTATATTGCCAAAGGGTTTCACGATGTGTCTATTATCATCCGAATTGTTTAAATATGATAATGTATCAAAACAGGCGAGTCCGACGTGACTTCTGTTCGACTATTATCATAAAGATTCACTTAATAGACTGTTTCGTAAATTATTATAGCTCTGGCACTGTTTTATCGCTGGAAGATTATCGTGTTGAGTTTTTGCCCGTATTTAATTTTAGATTTGAAACCAAATTCTTCGACGTTACGACATTGCTAGTCCTGTTTTATGTTTATATTTTATTTATCACTTAAGCTGTGGAAATATTTTTGAAGGAAATGCACGATTAACTTTTAAAATTCTCCTTTTTATTGAGGTTTAGGTTTCAGATATTCAGCGGCTTGTTGCTACAGTTTTTTGAGGAGTGTAGATCGAATTGCATAAGAACGAATCAAAGGCATTTATAGACATTAAAGGCGTTTTATAATTTACCCAATTTTTATCAATAGTTATTGTTACATACTAGATTATTATTTATCATGAAAAAGATCCATGGGTGGCTTAGCGTATGTAACTTGAATACCTACATATAATTTCAGAGGTTATTATTCTGTATGTCGCACTCAGAGGCTAGTAACACATTACACAGCACATGTCAGCGATACACCTGAGCTGACGCGAAATAATGTCCTACTCAACTATCCTTCAACGACGTGTACTGACTGCAAAATAATTATGAGTGTAAACCGTTTAATAATATTATAACATGTCAGAAAATTGCCTAGCTCGTTAGTCAAGTGAAAAATAAACTTGCTCTGAATGTAAATGTGGTGGAATCGATTTACTTCGCGCCTTGCACTTTTTTTTATAATTTATTTATGGAGTATTTGAGGATCCCGTAAGTCAAAGCCTGACACAAGACTAAAAAATTATAAAGACCATAGAAACTGATTACCTCACCGTCAGTAAATCAGGCAAATACATGTGCCTCAATAGACACATTTACTCATAATATCTTTTTTCTAATTACAACATAAAATATACTACTAACGTATGTTTTGGCAGGAATATACAACAATTGAGCCCTCTGCGGCAACCGGATAAAGACTAGCGATAAATATTTGCAGAGGAATGTATTTGCTATCTGTACAAGCTGGCTGCGGGGGAGGAGGTGGGGGTAGGTCGGAAGTAATAAATCAGGTGCTAACGTCGACGCCGCACGCCATCACTCATGCGGCTGACAACGCGAGCGTCATGCAACGGTACATCGAGCGAAGACCGACTCTGATGATAGACTGGCTCACGAAGAAGGGTTAGCACTTTTAACACACCCGTTGCTGTAAAATGGAATGCTAATATTAAATACGGGAAGAATTTCCTAAAAAATGTTACTTCCGTATCATATACCACCATTCGTAGATGCCAGGAAGTGCTGTAAAAGAACGATTTTAACAATTACGAATACTCGAAATAAAAATAAAGAAGACCTGCAGTAGCACATTATTGAATAATAATTGAATCTGGTTAAGATCATAAGGTTGGCAACGCGACTCCGGATATCTCTGGATATGTGTCCCTATGCTATAAAAGCAATATGTTTTGAACTGCACCGACGGTTCTTGGTTTCATATTATTAACAATTTCTATTCGCGTGGTTTTCGTAGGTCTGGTAGTGTTTGACAGTTAAACGGATGGGAGAATTAGTGAAATCTTATCCGGGTCAGAAGATCATAATTATGTCAAAATCCTCGACCGCGTCTAATTGGAAATTCTAGTGACATGCTCTTCTAGTAAGGTTATCGTATATATATCAAGTAATGATTGTTATATTTAATGGTCACAGTCAAAATAAATAAAGAGACAAGTGTCAAAGTCACTTGAGAAATTTGACAAGAGTAATATTAAACGACATTCTAATGAACGGCCAGCTTAAACTATCAAGTGTTTAATTACGTTTCATTCTCGAGAATTTAATAAACTTATTCATAAACACAATTGATAATAAAAGCATATTTTATTAAACACGTTTCATTTTTGTTTGAACAATTGCTGCACATACATCAATTATTAAAACATTTTTTTTTTTCAGGAATATGAATGGCTAATTATAAATCTTATCAAATCAGTTCTATACTTTAACCTTCTAGTGGGGGATCCAGAGTCAATATAAAAAATATAAATTAAAATACTTTAAAATGGCGCCGGCTTATCTTAGACCGCAAATTACCTAGCGACTCGTAAAACGTATAATTATATTTTAGAAGCGCCCACATACCGTAATTACAATGTAGTAACACGTTACACTTCTAAAAGTTAATAGCTCTGTAATGCAATGACTCATAAATATATAAACAAATGTACAATCGTGTAAGCAAGTTATTACTTAAGTCATACACAAAGAGAAATCATTAGTCTTGAACGAGGTAAATAATTACTTATTTTTGTTAGCGGTTACTTAACTGACAGTTACTTTGGCTGTACATAACAATGTAATGAAACATAATGTGTATTTTCTCATTAGAGTTAAAAAAATATTGGCTTTAAATCTTATCTATGATGGCATACTTTGTTTGATGGGTTATACAATCAATACTGGTGTTGATTCTGGGGACAAGAAATATACCTGAACGTAATATTTCAAATTATATATAAAGCTTTTAAAAAGATCTACATATTAGATATAGGAGATCTTTAATTGAATGACTAATTATATGTCTTCACGCGTTGAATTCGTATATCTAAAATGATGACAATTTTAAGCAATTTTTCTGCAAGTGAGAGTACGATCAAAATCGGTTTAAATGTTTCGGATATGGTCCTGAACAAAGAAGTAGACAGACAAAATTACTGGTAACAGACAAGTTCTGTTTATATAATATGTAGATACTTAGATAAAGCAATTTAAGTTCCATTTAACCTCATAGTTCGTTTAAAAAGTTAATTATTCGTATGATAAAGAGGCCAAAACACAATAACAAAAAACACCTACTCAATATTCTCTACAATCAATTAATCATTTTCTTCAATAATAACTGTCATAAACTGACATTTAAAATGTAAAGTCGAGAAAAATGTCTGAGCATTGCCTTATTTGACCTTGGGCATACAGTTTTTCGATATTTATTATGTTAATAAGGTATTAACTTGAAGTTCAGTGGAGTGTAAAGTTTATGTAATTAAATGCGATAGTTAATTCAACGATAAAATTTAAATTAACTTGTATTTTAACATTGACCAGTTGTCAGAATTCCTTAACGAGAATAATGTATAATGATTTGGTTAATATCAACATTATAAAAATATGATGGCGAAAATAATCATTTATGACGTGTCGGTCAACAATATTAAAAATATATTTAAGTATTTTATATAATAATAGCGGCGCCCCGCAGTTTCTTTTCAATCCCAAATGTCCTCGTTCCTTACACGATTTTTTGCTAGAAATGTCATCCTTTTAATATTGTCGTCATATTCTTAACGGCGAGCGCTTATAATATAAAATTCTTTTTATTATTCTAGCCGTACGTTATACAACCAGCATAATATTCTGTCATAAAATTTAAGAGAAGTTAAGACACGCACTCGACATTATAAAATTAAAAGCCACTTCTAAGTATGTCATTAAAAATTTATAAGGTGCGCATAAAAAAAAACTTGAGAATTACTGGAATTATAATTAAGTAAATACAATTCACTTGGACTCATATCGTACCGTAAAAATCCATCATAAAGTAATAATTAGATACAATTATCTAATTCTTATTTATAAAGACATGAATTGTGGATGTAGTTTTAACCTCGTGTTTAGTTTTTTAGTTTTATTACTTACACAAATATTTATTGTTGTTATCTATATTTTATTAATAAAGCATATTTACAAAAATTATTATACCTTCTTTATATACAAAAAAATCAGATTGAAGCGTTATGCAAATTTTGTTTTTTTTTTATGAGTACATCGAATTTTAATGTTGATTATCTTAAGTGACTCCGATCTGATATTGTACAAATTAATCCATCACGGGATAATCTGGGCGACGCGGCGCGCCTGTCATCTCACCTGTCAAGCGAACTGTCAAAATTATGACGCGTGGCTGCCTCCAGCGCGGCGACGGCTTTTTACCCTTATTTTTAGGTGTTATCTGTGAACGAGATTGTTGTAATTAATTTTGAAGCTTTTTATATAAATCCTTATATTTTTTACTTTTAGTTACATCAGAACATACTATAATTGGATGTATATTTTGAATATAAATAATCTCTATAATATTTTAATGAACTATTTTTTCATTTCACAATATGAAACATTCCCAACGCCTACGAGCCTCGTTCATCAGCTTTTAAATCTGTAAAATTTGATTCTTTGTCTAAAAAATATTTTCGTAATATCTTTTCACTCTTATAATCGATAAAATCTTTTAAATGTTAAGCTTTTAGTTGCTATATCAGTGAACACCAAAGCTGTTAAGACCTAAATAAGTTGGATGTTCTTGTCTATTCAAGATGAAAACCTAATTTCAAATTTAATTATAAATATAAATTATTAACAGTGCCTTTTAAACTTCGAATCATAATTATTTATAATAATTATGGTAATTATTATTTGATTACCGTAAACCGCCCTAAAGTACAAATGAAAAAGTAATAACTACTTCATATTATATTTTTCCACTTACAAGTTAACAATAGTTCCATCCCTAATATTTCCCGCGCAAAACTCACTATTATATGTTTATAGCATTCACAATCAAGCATACATGTAATATTGTGACTGAATAATCTACTCCCGCATTAGCACGGCTCGGCTAACTGTCGCTTTGACAGCTGACAGCTGACAGCTCGTGACAGCCCACTTGACAGATTGCGGCCGCGCGGATTATGTCACATTACCGTGACGCGTTGGACGAGATAATAAAAGCTTAATCTCGACGGACAGAGGGATTAAAACGAGTAAATAGGTCCGGTAATAATGTGATATAATTAAGCCTCGTTGAATGTTTGGTGTTTGCGTTGACTACATCACCATCATAACTTGAGTTTTTAATATATGCTTAGTAAATATAAACTGATGGGTGTGTAGGTATATATATGCATGATTTTTTTTAGATATATCATTTTATGGATATCAGCTGAAACAGATTTGCCGTGTTTACAAAGATTATACCAAAAGTCCAAAAAGAATATAAATACAAGATTTTTATGTATAATTTCTTCGAGTTGTTTTTTTAAGTTATTAAACGAAAGTTACACAGTAGATATGCCGTAACACTTTTTAATTGACTAAAACTTAATCAACTTCAACGTAAAGTAGTGCGTACTTGCAATTGTATACATTTTTGACATTCGTGTATTAAAAATTTATAGTTTCCATTAAAGTAAATAAAACCTATTCGAAATTCTTGTCGTTGGCAAAGTGTTCTAATAGAATTATAAATTATATTTTTAAACGCAAAAAATAAAAGCTGAAATAGATATAACTGTAAACAACAGACATAAATTAATTTGATTATCTCCTTGTGACCTTTAAAAATACAGATAGTGATCGTAAAATTTTAATTGTTTCAAATTATGGTCTTGGAATGTGCAATACATATTAATGGGAGCAATAAAATGTGCATTAACTTAATTATTGCGTTTCAAGACAAGTTGTTTTTATGTTCATTCAAAATGGTCGTAAGTAGAACATTTTAAATTGGATGCATCAATTAGTTTAGGTATATATTAATTATTAATTAAACAAAATGTTACAGATGGAAAGGTCGTGATGTGTGGTAATAACCATTTCGATGTATTTTAGATTATGTTCGTGATAAAAATCATGGTACGTGGCTAAGAGACATCAACTTAGCCTCTTCTTGACCCGTCACTAGATGTCCTAACCTAGCCTCCATTTAAATAATATTTTCACTGGAAAATATTGAAAAAACATAAATTTTGATTGTTTTTTTATTTCAAAATAAATAATAGTCAAAAGATATAAAACTGCCAAATCATTTTGACTTATTGTTATTTTCGAACTTCGATATGTATTAAAGTATTTTTATTATAGCCTTGATAGCAATCTGTTTTTTATTTTGTAATTTATGTATCCATTGTCAGATTTAAATTGTTTTTATGGTATAATTGAGGAATTAAATTATTAATTAAGTAATTTTAATTTTTTATACTTCATCCATATATAATATTATTATATAAAATTCCTATCAACACTACATTGAAAAAAGTAGAAATTTCTCTAAACCATTGTACTTATAAAACCCATGTTATATGAGTACTATACACCTTGCTTATATAATACTACGGAAGTGAACTCGTATGTTAGGTTTTCACGCTAAAATTACTGAACTGATTGTGAATAATTTTTAATCACAGATAGGTATATCAAAGTACGGATGGCAAAAGTCGGATAGTTTTTCTGAACGGAAAACTTGAAAAGGGGAAAATAAGGGAGGAAGTTTTATATGGGCACAATAGCATGACTGGTTTAATAAATGTAAAGTATAAATTTTTATTGTGTACTAAGGAGTAGTAAGCTGCTAATTACACACAAATGTAATTAAGAACGATTGATTAGTATTTTTTTCAAGACCATTAATTATGACAGGGAGAAAATTATCACTAATTTATCTTCATTAGTGAGTATGGAAGAAAAACTTCGTTCTATTAATTAGTATACTTAAGTGGTACAGTTATTATGATAATAAGACTACATTCAGTTTATGGTTTTATAAATTAAACATTTAAAAATATATTTAATAATAAAATTAGAAAAGAAATAAAACTTATCTTAACTCGCGAATTTATTTTAATAATCCTTATGCAATATTGTGTTATTAATTAGCCTTTAAAATAATATATAATTTATTTAAATTAAAATCTTTATTAACGTAAATGAAAACGGTAAGAATTATTTTTATAAACAACAATGCTTAATTTAAATAATGCATAATCAACGTTTTCACATAAATAACAAATATAATATGTTTGAGAGATTAAACTTTTAACATTTCAGTATTTATTGACTTTAAAATATGGTAAGTTAACATTTAACCTTTGGTGTTACGTTAGAATGAATAATTTATTATAGCAGTCGACGATAATTTCAACGCTCAACTAATTGTAGAGATTTAAAAAACATTTAAAATGTCTCTGTACTTGTGTCTCATACTCAAAACGGGAGCGCCTGCAAGTTCTGGGAAAAACTTGTTACGATCATGAGAAATGATCAGTGGTGCTTTCCAGATTTCTAGTAGAAGCCTTGTCTTCTTTCAGAAGGATACTTTACAACTAAGTGTATGCAGGAAGAACTACGCCATTGGGTTTAAAACTTAAGAAAATAAATCGGTTTATGAATTGTCACCAAAAAACAAAACACGGTATAAAAGAACAATGTGAACATGACGAATAAGCCGTAACATACCTTTTCACCAAGGAATATTAAGTTAATACAATTTATATCAGTTAACCTTGAGATTTTTTTAATAGTTCATTGTTATATTATTAAACTAGTGACCGAAGTTTTGGTTTCCATTAAAACTCGCGCTCTAGTTGAAATTTTCACTTTCGGTGGCTACAATCCGGTTAGTAGTACAGGCCACTAAGGCCAATAACGAACGTGTCCTTTCGAAAAAACTAAGAATCCAATGTCGTTAGATTAAAAATAATTTAGATTTAGACCGTATTTCAATGGAATATATTATAAATACTCCAGCAATGTCAAAGGTTGAATAGATAGATCTTCTATTTAAAATGCTAAGACAAAACTGAACAAAAAATTTAAGTTACTATTATTTTCCAATTTATTTTGATTACTCATTGTCATTCAGTACTTCTGACTATAATGTTTCCGTGAAGGAAAACTGAGGACTTGCTTTGACTAATATTACTTTAATAAATAACTATATATTTAGTTATAGGAAGATATAAATGTCATAAAAAATATTGCACACAGTGTTAATGAAATTTGTAAGTTTGAACTCTCATATATAAATTAAACTTTTCATCTGTGATAACTTCTTTTAATTTTTTATAAACATACTGACAATGGCCGATTTGATCAACAAGCAACCTGACTCCGTATCAAGTCATTAGTACCAACTATCCAAGAAAATAAAATACGGAACCCGACATTTATATTTAGTATTCAATGTGACATAATAGTCCGGATATCGAAATAACGGTTATTCCTGAAAGCTCTTAAATCCATGTCCACTTTGACACTTCTAATCTCCAATCAACGCAGCTTTGATATTATATTTGCTATTGTAATTTACCTTAAAAATATAGCCTTACGATTTTAAGGATGAGGATACATACTCATAATAATATATTGGCGAATGTATACGTTACCTTTTCACGTCTAAATCACCGAAGTTTGAGAATCTTGTTGGAACAAGTTTTAATGAAAAACAAATTTTATTGTGAAAACAAAATTTGGATCGGACGAATAAGGGATGTAAGGTTGTATATGCAACATATTATATTTCTCGGATTGTAAAAAAGTTTTATAAAATAAGCTTTATATTATTTATACTCATAGACGAAGTCAGTGGCGGATTTGGCCTTAAGCCTAGGAGGCACGGGCCTGTGATGGCCAGATTTTAGGGGTTAAAACCAATAATAATAACAAGACTACACTCAAAGTAGGTAAATATTCTAAAGGCTCGCGCACATATAAAACTACATGCCCATGGGCCTAGGACAGCCAAGCCTGTAAATCTTCCACTGGACGAAGTTGTGGCAACTAATTAGTTTACTTTAATTTGGACCCTTCTATATTGGTACGACTATATTTAGGTAAATTCTCTACGTTTATAATTTTCAGCCCTGGCCTAGTCACTGCGTGTATTCAAGGTTTTTAAATTATACGAAAATCTATTAATAAATAATGTAAAAAATTTATCAATTTTAAATTAAACTCTATTTCTTATACAAAAAATGATTCATTCTCGATTCATGTAACCTTGATAAAAAGTAATGTAAATCAAAGCGTTCTCTTTTAATATTATTTCTAATGATCTAAAAATGAACAACAACTTTATTTGCATATAGTTTCGGACTTCGTTTTTAAGGCAAATTGTTTATTAAAGTCATCTTGAGTTTTGCAAATCTTTTATGATTTTCGATATTTATTTAAAACTATAATTTCCATGTAAATGAAAGGTGGTATCAATTTAGATCTCTTTAAATATGCATCAATTGTATCATTTTTGGATACTCTTATTTAACGTCAAAATGTTGAAGAGAGGAGTCAGAAACGTCAGTCAATCTATCACTATAGAAAATTGCAATTATGCTTATCTTAATAGATATCCGTGTGTTCTATGTAACAAATGGTACATTCTATTAGCATTTATCATTGCAAATTATACCCAATAGTTATTAGTTATGGCTGTGGAAAATATCAATTTCAATTTCGTTCGGTCGTGACTGCTAACATTCAGTAAATGATTCAATTTGCTGATATAAAACGTGATTAAAATATTTACGACAGTGGACTTAAGGTCATTGATAAGTTATTTGACAAAAACGATACTTTAAATTGCTGTTATTCGTTTTAATCACTAACAGACAATTTAATCACACCTTGGAAAAACCTAAATCTGATTCTTTTTTAAAATTTACTTTTCTACTTCAGATCTTACGATGTAATATAAATATGTAGTGTGCTTTTTCTTTTAACTACTTATATAGTACTAGTTTCTGCCAGCGACTTCGCTTGCGTTCATTTCGATTTTTAGACCTTGGGTTACATTAGTGGACTTTTACTACGCATGACTATTTTTTTTTAAATATATTATAGCTTATAATAGCCTTCCTCGATGTATCTTCTATCCAACATTGAAGGATTTTTTCCAATCGAACCAACGGTTCCTAAAATTAGCGCCTTCAAACAAACAAACTCTTCAGCTGTATAATATTAGTATAGATTAATTGACCTAGTTCAGGCCAAAAAATTAAAGATTGATTGCTTATAAATTACAGAACTTTTCTGTAATATTTCAAAATGGTAGATTGAATGGAAATAAAAATATAGGCAATAAAAATTTATTCTCACTTATACGTTTTAAATCGGCAAATGGAAACTTTTGCTACAAAATTAATATTAATAAACTCACATTAATATGTAAAATGTTTGAACTTAAATATTCGAAATTAAAAACCCAGTTTATTTCTTTGAATATAAAATCTTATTAATAAAAAATGAACCTTAATTTAATATTTTTACGATTGTTTGTCGATTATAAGCTTAACAACTTATACCTAGATATTTAGAAGTAAAATATTATATTAAAGGAATTTAATGAATATTTGTCTGTTAACGGCCTAAAATATTACAAATATACAAATTACAGTTCGTATAACTGTCTACGTCAAAAACTGTCTAATTAATTGACACCTGACATTGACAAGAGACAGCCGTCGCTCGCTGGATACAACATTAATTATTATTCACTTAATCAGACGCGTCGTGGTGGAGGTGTCGTTTGAATTTCGCATGAGTAAACAAAATTCATTAATTAAATATTTATTTTAGCAATATGTGTGACTTGGTTCACTGTCGTGTCCCTTCGGGCATGGAAACATATCATATATCATTATTTAACGGATAAGTAAGTGATCATAGTTCACAAAATATTTTCGAAGCTTTTTATGAGTGATAAAAAGCCTTGAAATTATTTCATAACACATCATAATTTATTAAAGGTCCCTTTATTTTATACTTTTCAAAGACTAGTGCTGTACGACTATTGTCGATAGTTCAAGCCCAATTTTCTACACCTTAATCGCCGATAAATCCCGTCAAGGTGAGAATACGCCGAGAGCCAGCTCTTTGTGAGAAACTTTATATTCGCTTGTCATTTCACGCCTGTTTAACTTGAATTAAACCTTCATTCTTCATCGCTTTTTGTCGATATAAAGCAATAATAAATAATGAATTTTGTATAGAAAAGGAAATTTGACGCTTCACGGTAAAAATCACTATCGCTCATTAAATATTTGTAAAATGTCATGCGATTATTTTAGATATCTAGAAATAAAAATAACATTCATAAGAAATACCTGGTATTAAAAAAATCTTACCATTAGCACTGTTACGAGATAAGTAGTAATAAATTGTTATATAATAGAGATAAAGTTATACATTTTGGTAATTTATAATTATTTATTGTCTATTGGTAATTTTGTTCCTGATTCCTTTTCATTTGTCGTATTGCCATCATATCACTTAGCATATCACTTAGCAGCCAAAAAGATTCTTTCAGTTCTTAGATATGTTGAGGATTCACGAAAAATCCCGAGTTAATATTGACTCTTACTCATCGAATGAAACTTAAAAAAATAGAATATCGATGTTTTCCTTTAGCTAAAAAACCTGCACAAATCCAGAATAAAAAATATTTTATGACATTGCAAATCCTTTTCAAACACCGAACAAAAATAAAGGACTAATTGAAACAGGAAACAGCCACAAAAAACATACGGTTGCACTATTATCCAAAGCCTTGCATGTTTACCAAGCGGTCGAATTTCAAGTTTGGCGGCTCTTTTGAGGGTCGTAGGGGTGCCATTAATATAATTTATCGACATTCATTATATATTTTAAAAGCACAATCAAATCTATATAGCTGTATATTCAAATACAAATGTTTTACAACTTTAAAATTTAAGTTTATGTAATCATGATTAACCAAAGAAAATGGTGTATGTGGTTTCAGAATTGGTTATAATGTACTTTGTGGCATCCCTAATCCCTTGTATACTTTTCATGATGTTCATTCGGAATCTTTGTTATTGTTATTCTATCTTTGAGGTGTGGCAGAAGTTTTTTGTCTCGCCGTCGTCATTTATTTAGGATCTTGTTTTGCCGTTAAGTTTAATCCTCTCTGGCTGTCAGGGACGTCTGCTGTGAATATAATTGACGAGAACTTGGGATCTTTGGAGTTTTAACGATTTTAATATACGTACGATATTTTTCTTCTTTGAATACCATTCGTTTAACGAACATTACATAATTTATTTAATGATGTCTTGTAAATATTTATTATTACACTGTCTATTTACATCCGGTTAGTTTTAAAAATCATTAGACTAAAAACGCGTTAGTCATTCAGAAAATCACTGTCTACTATTTCTGTTTAAAATCGAATAAAATTTAATAAATCATTATAATTGAGACTTAATTAAATATTGTAACAAATCAAAAATCGAGTTACTTCATTTCAATTACAAAACAGCTAATTAAAAATACATTTCGCAATATCCCGACCGTGAAACTGACAAAACGCAAAATATTAGATTTGATTAATGTTTTCCTTTTTAGAATTACAAACGTTGATTGATTAATTACAACGCGCGAAACGACCTTTCTGTTGAATTAAAATTAATATGACTGGCATATATCAGTTGTTTAGTGACACTAGTATTAGTAATTCAATTTTCAGCGTAACAGATAGTATGCCATCGATAATACGAACTCGTATATTCGTCATTACTTTGCTATTACAGTCGCGATTATTTGTACATATAATGGTGATGAAATAAAATTAGCCTAAATTACTCTTTATTAACTTAACCATCTGCCTGTGAAAGTCTCGTCAATTTGATCTAGCCGTTTCCGATGGATAAATAGACAAGCTGACAGACGAAGATTTCATAATCTGTGTTTCTGTTGTATTTATCGTATAATATACATTAAAAGCACCGTAAGCAATATTTTTATTACGTGTAATATACAACAACAATACTACAGTATTTGGTTATTAAACAGCTCTTAAATATCTAAGCATCTATGTTCAAATATACATAATAATAGTATTATTAACACATCAACATCGAAGCTATTGAGAATAAATTCATTCACGAATGAAAATAATTACCATTGTGCTTCAATAATTGTCTGTCCATAAAAAGCTCTTGAATAATACATAAGTTGATTAAAATAAGGCATTATCTAAATAGGGTCACATCAATATTATCCAAACCCTTCATGAAATATTTACGACTCTACAACTTTTCTATTCTTTAATGTCTGCCTCGGCAGCTACCGGTTTTTAGCTTCTGATTGACGGCTGTCGGCTCCGCTTACATACTTACAAACATATCGTTGCCGTCAACTTGAGCTTTATTACCATGCATTAAGGATGTTTTCTGCATATCAACGGTGCTTTTTATGTTTCCACGATGGTATTTGCCGCGGCGCCGGCCGACATGACTGGATCTTAAGTATCATCCACTTATTCATTACTGGTTTCTATTCAATTTTTAATCATAATCGAAACTCTAACGACTCCTGAGCGTGTCTTTAAATTATGAGCAATTTAATATATTATTTTGTAATTGGAATGAGAAACGAATTTAACACTACGTCGGCTTTTAACAATGATTTAGTTTTTAGACATACTGTATTATAAAACATGTGGTTTAGTGGTATACTTAATATGGTGAGCATTAGAGGTCTTGTGTTTGATACTCAGTGCGGTTGCACTGAGCACAAAATGATAATTTACGTGCTTGTAAATAAAAAGTATCAGAATGCTTATATTCATATTTAGTATATAATATTAGTTTAATACTAGCAGTAGCACGCGGTTTCACCCGTGTCATGTGTGTGTGTGTTGTATGAGTAATATTTATTTAAAGTTTCATTAAAATCCGTTCAGTGGTTTTCACAGGAGAGCGTAACAAACATCAATACATCAATACATCAATACACATATACATACTCACAAAGGTTCGTGTTTATAATACTAGCAAGGATTCCTAAACTACAGTTAAGAATTGAAATTCAATTCAAGGATAGACACAATTAAGCAATATTTATATTTGAATAAAAAAATCATACTTTAGAATGAAAAGCGCAGTTCCAATTTCTATGAATTTTTAATTTACTAACCTAAAAGACTTCTGTAGATTTTCCATTCGCATTTTTAAACTATGCAGTGTATTATGATGTTTATTAGCCTGTCATTTAGTTATCTTTACAATTTGTATGTACCTACTGCATAAATAAACACAGGTAGAGTAATTGCACCTTACGTACAAAAATCATAAAATATTAAATAATTATAATCCCAGTTATCATAAATTACTGCTCATTAACAAAAGCCCGATACAAACAGTAATTACAAAGCCTCAAAATTATCAGATAAACAAAAGGATATTTCTCAAGCGCCCCGAGAGTCTTTGTTCAGATTTATTATCAAATTATTCATAGACAATGAGATATTTCGTAGAGGCACGGACAAATTGTCTGTGATATCGTTGATTAAGCGTGAACTGCGAGACAACAATTTAAAATAATCGCTAGAATTTAAATTATTACTTAATTTAAATCGACTGTGATGTCTTTTATAGACTTTTTAAATCACAATCATTAACAGACCTGAAGCCAGCTCATTTGATAGAAGATTGGATCTATCACAAAATTTTCTCCTATTACCTTGATACATTGTATAAGTGTTCCATCAACTTAGTTCCCGAAAATAAACTTCATCAGACGAACCCGTCATAAAAAGATTTTTAATATTACACATTACGAGGAAGGATCAAAAAGTAGTAGAATGAAATAGAATATAGTATCTATTCATAACTTAATCATTTATCTAATATATAAAATTCTCATCATCATACTCCTCCGAAACGACTCGACCGATTCTTATGAAATTTTATATACATATTCAGTAGGTCTGAGAATCGGCTACTATCTATTTTTCATCCCCC
>JAOSYY010000013.1:200616-215596 GCA_025727935.1 Hebomoia glaucippe | reverse complement strand
GATGACAATGTCTGTTGACTAAATTGAGTAGGTATTCAATAGATGGCACTGTGTTAAAAGCACAAACGTTTCAATAAGAATAATGTTTACTAATTACAATTTGATATAATAAAAACCTTAGCCACAGCAGCGCGTGGCCAGGTCATCTAGTACCTAATAAAATATTCACGTGTTTCTATTGCGGGCACGTTTCAGTGTCTATTACACTGACAATTTTCTCACAGGTTATCAGTATTGTACTTTTTCCATCTTATCTAACTTGATTTTGAATGCGAAATTTCTGACAAAAACTAGTGATAAGAAACTCAGAAAATAAATATGAGAATTTAAGTACATTAAATAAATACTTACTGTTTTTGGTCAGGTTTTACCAGTAATTATAATGTTGTATAATTAATGTAGTTATAATTATTTAAAATAGTATGATCTTACATAAATAATATTACAATAAAAAACATAATTTAACTAGATCAGCGATAAAATAATTCCTGCTAACATTTCCTTACCGAATTAATTCAATTTAGCCTTCTTCTAAGTTGCTTTACGCTACGCGAAGCTGCAAAGGTTAAGTAAGTTTAATTAATTTTAATAATAGATTGTTCGGATATTTTTTTGCAGATATAAAAAATATTCTTTATCAAAATGGGCGAATTTTACTCGAGATTTGTCCAAATGTTAATAATTCAAATAAAAAATTATGATACTTCTTTGAATTAAATTTAAATTTTTACCACTGTCTGAAGCCTATTTTCGTGAAGTGTCTACGCGTAATTTCTAATCTTAATTTTTTAATCAGAATGCTTAGCGATCTAAATATATTTCTAGATACAACTATTAGCAACACTATGATCTTATTTTGTTATCAATACAAGAGCCATATACATTTTCTAAAATATTATTTCGTTGTCGCCGTGATGAGTCGTGGAGAACCATGATCTTTGGCTTTTCACCTGAAGTTTAGAATATACCTACATTCTAATAAATTAATAGTATAAGGAATCAATGCGACAACAGTTTTCACTTGGCCATTTTTCTAAGAATAAATGGCAGCCTACTTGGGTGGGCAGCGCATGTCGGCTAGAATTCATTGTCACTGTCGGTATAATTCAGGGGAAACGTCTGTCCGTGCATGTAAATCAGCCCACGTCCGCGCAGAAATAACTATATCACGTCCAGTTCAAGTCAATGGAGACGATGAATGTGTAAATAACTAGACATCTTCGAAATAATTAAAGATCCATATATTGATGAAAATATTGTTTGCTGTGTCTTACAACTTTTATATATAAAGCATTTAAATATGAAAGTTATAAAGCTGGAGGGACACATACAAAAATACTGTGTGTACGATTGACATTATTAATACATTTTGTAAGGTGAATAATACTGTGTATACGACTAACCTTATTAATACGTTTTGTATGAATAAGGTAAATAATACTGTGTGTATGACTCACCTTATTAATACGTTTTGTATGAATAAGGTAAATAATACTGTGTGTACGACTAACCTTATTAATACGTTTTGTAATTATAAGGTATTAGGTACCTTAAGATGTCTGGGTCATTTCTTGTTCGTATTTGTTAATTAGTTAATTATTTAATGATCTAATTATATACACAGACGTGTATATAATTATATTAGGCGTGTATATATTTATATTTATGTGTGTGTTTTAGGCGGAATTTTGCATAGACAACAATCAGTTTTTAATCAGATGCGATGTAATGTAATTAATGACCTCTTGGTGCAGTTTATTTGTAATACAAGGCTAAAAAGCTGGTCTTAAAAGCTTTGTCAAAGAATAAAATAGACAACAACAATACATAATCTCACTGATTAACATCGCTAAAAAAACTGCTTTAACAATCTTCTTCGAAAATCAAATCAGTTATTAAAGTGCCTAGATCGCATTGTGTTCCTAATCTTGAAGCGTTGAAGGGATGTTCGAATTAAGTTTCGTAAGAACTGCACAATGTGGGCTTCTATTTCATTCAATTACGTTTCGAGAATTATATTCCCGTGGAATTACCCTTCAACCACTCCTGTTAATCTCCCGACCGACACAATGGCCGCTATATTAAATCCCATTGTCACAACCAACAAAGATCTTGTCAATTATAATCTGCGAAGAATCTTTCATCGCAAACGTCAAACGGTAGCGAACAGTGAACGCCGCGACGCTGACAAAAAACTTTCTAATAAATTATTTGCAAAACCTGTTCGAGACCCTTCTCAAAGGGCGGCGGGGAAGCGAAACCGATTGCTCGTGACGTGATGGCTTTTGTGTCCATCGAGTATTATGTTGTCAAAATACACGGGGATTTTGTTATTATTTTTATGTTTGCGAGCACACTTAGCACCCTTTTGTGGTCTTCTCGGAAGAGGGGATGTGTGGTGCGTACCTACATAACGATCTTTTCATGGAAATGAGCATGTGAATGGAATTGTAATTAAGCTTAGCCGAAAAGGAAACAATTCGTAAACCTAAGACGAGGAGGAACGTGTCAAAGGGAAATAATCCCGGGCGGAGGGAACGTAAGTGTCGGTGCATGTCACCTGTCTCCGTGTCCTTAAAAACTTAATAATATTCTGCGTATGTGGAGCTGTCGCCTCGCATTACGCGTTCCGAATGTTGCCGGCAAATTACACCATCGGAACGTATAAACACGCCTGGTTGATCTCGCGTTTTGTCACATCAGCCGCTTGGGACTCTCCTTGATATTTATTCAAATTATTATGCCTCGTCTCCCTTTTGTTTCGGTCCGAATGAATTTTTCATGCATACGAAGTTTGAGCTCCGGTAATTTCACTTTTTACATGAGGGTAATGTTTTGTTAATGTCCCTTTGATAAGACATTATTAAATTTTTAATGTTGAAAAGGTAGCATGTTTGATCCTTTCCTTTGAATAGATAACAGAGCTTTATTCGTTTTCATCGCGTCTTACATAATAATTATTATGCCATTTATTATTAAGTATTTAGCCATATGTAGGTCCATTTTCACAAAAAGTGCAACAACAACACACACCAATTTTTATGTTTTAATTAAGTCTTATCAAAGTAAATTCTATATTTTATAAATTCAATTAAATATTGATTCAATTTAAATGAATTCAAATATATAGTATATATAGTATATGTTTATTGATCAATAATATATATAAACTGCCCGATTGAAGCATTTTCAATTAAAATACTTTTTGCGACTGTCATTGCCACCTCGTGATTTTTTTAATTACTCCAAGTTTATTTTATGACATAACGAAATAATTTTAAAATACTTAGCACAGTGTATGACATCATCGTCGCTAATACCTATAGTCCTAGAGCGCTCTTGAGTTTGGCAAACATGAATCATTTAATAAGTTTATTGCTGCGTAATATTTTAGTTAAGTGTTTTTCAAATATACAATCATTTATCTTTATAACCAAAGCTTATAAATGTGTGCCAATATAAAAAGTTTAATACGACAATTTATCAGGCCTTGATAATAATAATGTTTCATCTATGTTTGTAAATCATCACGCCAAAGATATCACGAATAACTCAGTTTGTCTCTTTACTACGCAATTTACAATTTCTTACTAGAACACTATTCTGCTTTGACACGTTCAATTAATTCGGCGATCATTACATTTTCTCTTTCACCTCCATCATCAATTTCCTCAACGAGACCATCAATGAACGCACCAAAACGAATGGCGTATCGTTTAACATTACGAACGGCCTTGTCACCAGAAATGGATTCTGAGTGCTATAAATTTTGAGCTGTTGACACGAAACAGAAAATATTTGTGTATTATTTCATGGCAAACGGCGCTGTCGTTGTTCAAATTTGTTTAATTTTTATTTAGATAAGAATATTTAATAACTTAAATGATTAATGTATTTGTTCTGTAGATGTTGAGCGCAGTGGTATTTGTATGTTTGTTCAGCCGCAGGCCGCAAGCACCTACGTCTGTTTAAATTGATAACGATTTCGTGAGTGGTAAATAAGGAACTGGTTTTGTACGTAATTATCTTTTTCCGTGTCACAACTGTTAAATACAATGTCCTTACAGTTAATTGAATTACTAACATAATAATCTAACGAATGTTAATTTGTATATCGTGACCACGTTATCATTAAATATTTTCTTTAAAATTGCGACTTGCTTACGAAACTTTGAAGTATTTTATGACGCGACTAATGAGTACCTATTCACTGTACATACATTGTACAACAAGTTTGTCTAATTTACCATCAAAATTGTATCAAGTTTTGTTTTAATGAAGACAAGGATTTAGACAAAAACTCTGTATCTTAGATGGGACTAAACCTTATTTGTCTTACTTTTACATATTCTTAATAATTAAAGTTATGTTGCATTTTTAAAAGTAATATTTTAAATAACGTTTTATTATAAATCTGTCTACACCTACACTCTAAAAAAGAAACTAAGAACATTGAAATTCGTGTCGAGCGCGTCGCCAACCATTAATTTGTAGACGTGTTTTAGCCTGTCGTTTATAATGATTAGCCAGCAAAACGTCTGCCGGCCGACCTCTCATAAACTACCCCAGTGTAAATATCACCCTTTATCTGTCTTTAACAATTTCGTAAAACGTACTAAACCATCGTCGGAATATAAATTGCACAACTACAGAGATCATATTCTGACAAACACTGTAATGCTGCGCCAAATTAGATCTTATCATCAGAGTGTAAGGCGTGAGTATAATAAATTTCAACTTGAAGATTGCCTGATATATTTTGGTTATTTTGGCAGTGAACATCCTCTCAAATTGCCCCCTGCCAATAAAAAAGGGGAAGGCGCGGGACTGAATTTTGTTTATCGCCATCTTTATGGTGGGCCACCATTTATTTATACTGATGCGTATGAGTCTGTAATATAATACTGTGGAATAAAGGTCTTTGTGAAGGGAACGATTTCACGCAACACAAATTCGTAAAGAAAATAAATTAGACGCTTTTGTTGGATCCGCTCGAATTGTCTGCGGTGCAGTCTATCGCATAAATTATGGGACGGATTAATCGATTGTAATCGTCAATTCTATTTATAGTAATTCCTTGCATGTAAAAAATTAATCATGCTTGAAGTGGCATCATGCGTGTCGGCAGATCGATAATAAACGTGTTGTTGGCCCATAAAAAGATATCTGCATAGCATTGCATGCTTTTTACGGCTGATTTTTTTAAACCTAAAACGTATGCACTCACAAAGGTACGCTATTATTTACAAAATCTAACAATATTAAGATTACCCCAATGAATACATAAATAGTTATTTTTCCTATTCCGGCAATAAATCTTCTCGAAGCATCTCAAAGCGATAGTATTACCACTACATCTAAATTTTTTATTCCAACTTTGAATATCTGTCAGGGGTTGTCTTGTTTATATCTTCGCCCTTTTAATCGCTACCATTAAGACGTGTTCACACAATTTTAACCCCTATTTCTAACCGATTGTCGAGTTAATGTAAACTATTATTTTTCTGAGAACCAGTTAAATGTGGTTGTTTATTGTTCAACGTGCGTGCAACTTACAGTTTAGAATTCATCAGATCCCTACTTATTAGAATTGTTTGCTTATACATTCATTGATTATAAAGAAAATGATGTTATGTTTTCTAGAATTAGCCGTGTTTCTTATGACGTAATTAAAAATGATGCAAGGCCTATTGATTTGCGATTATTATTGAATAAAATACTCGCTTTGAGGTTTCATCCTTATTCCTTATCACATAAAATCATTATTCTTAGATTATAGAAGCTTTTCTATGTGCAAAAAAGTTCACTGTAGGACATTGTTTATATTTCTGTAAGTTACAAGACGTGGTAAAATATACTGCCTATGTGACAATTGTTATCATAGCTGTTCTATTCGAATATCTAATGTTCTTATATTTAAATTCACATTTAGTTTTAATTTCCGGCCATCTCAACATTGATAGGTTAGTACTCAATGTCTTTCAAATACCTAAATAAAATCAGAAGAAATAAATTTAACAAAATCTGTTGATTCATATAAAACCGTCACTTCGAGTTAAAAACTCTCTTAAGTTATAAACGGCTGTAAAGATTACCGCTTTGCGAATTTTGAATTGTGTTTACGGTTATTTTGCGAAATTTCTATTCTGCTTTATGTAAAATTCGTTAAGCTTACGGAAAGTACAGTCGGTGATACAAAATAGTCATAAAACAACAAAGGAACTCGAAACAAAAGTCATTCAGCCGAAGCGCCACCTTTCGGCATGTACAAATGACAATTAGAGGAAAATAGGACAATTGTCACTTATTACAACACTCATTAAACATTGTTCTGCGCTTTTGAGATGTGCCGGCTATGTTCGGCCACTAAACGCGGTACTCTATGCTTAGTGTGAGCGTTTTATTTCGTACTAACCTTTACTTTTTATGCTCAACGGTAAAATTTTTGAGAAACAAGTCTAATCTATTATAGATTTTTAAATTTATAGATATACCCTCTAGGTTTTTTTTTGAAATCGTTAATAGGAGGCTGAAATGGACGAAGATATAGAATGAATGTAGAGTTACATACATAAACAAAATGTCATTGCAAAAAGAACAATAAAATTATAATACAATATTTCTCTAAATAGATATATTTACTTTTGGTTGTGATAGGCACTAGATCGTCGAATTTCTCGTGGCCCCAAGTGAGTACCAGCGTTCTGTAAAATTATTTACAACGGCGGCATTCACAAAAGCTTGCTGTTTACTGCGCCATAAATAGTGATACAACAACGATATTTATTCCGCCTCACCTGAAATTTATTGCTTAACTGCCGCGCCCTGGTTTTTACGCGTTACAACTTTAATACATCTCCGAAGGCTGTCTGTCAGTCACGTTACACCTTATTTATGTATTAATTTATCTGTAGAAATAAGTAAACAGTCTCTCGATTGAAATATCATGCCTTTTTTGCAACTGATAGCATGTATGCACGATTTTCTGTCAGGCGTCGACAGATGCATGTGATTTACTGGATGGAAAATACATCGGCCCCAAGATATTATTAATTTGTGTGTAATAATGTGTAGTTGATCTTTCTTTTTGCAAATTCATAAGCTGACGCTGAATCAACCATTAATTTATAATCTTACGTCTACGAAAATTGCCGTTTCCAGGTTGGAACTTCGTTACGCCTATCACCTGTTTCTTAATAAAATCTCGAGACTCACAAATAGTTACCGTATTTATGAAAAGTTAACAACAGACATGTTTCACTAATAATATTAAAAACTGTAATGTACTTCCATGGTACTTATTACTTCAATAATTATGACAATAGTTGAATTTTAATGTTATGAGATGTTGTATTATTTTTCCTATTTCAAATAAATCTGTTATGTTACTTGTTGTCCACAAACTACAGTGTGACTAGTGTCGTGATGTAGTTTGTAACAAGTTGATATTGTAACTTTACAAATACAATTTTGAGGCACAAATGTTTCCCGAACCGCGATAAAAAGTTTTTCCTTAAAAATTTAAGTGAAGGTGAGCGAAGAGGGAAAATTTTATTACAAAGAGATAAAAGTCAGTCTTAAGGCAGATTTTATTTTGTCTCTTATCTTTACTTCACAAAGATAACATTTTACAATGTTATAAATAATACAATTAGGGGTTGAACAGATAGGCGATTTTATGTGAGTTTTGGGGGGTCCTAACTTGGCCATAAACTTTGTTTATGTAAAATGGGGCTTAAGTAAATATTTATAAAGGTATATTTTTTCAAGAAAAAAAATAAACATATTAAAATGCTAGAAAAAGAATATTTGTTGTCTTTAATGTATCTTTTCTAAGTTTTTACAAGACTAGATTAGGCGACTAGTCGTTGTCTGTAATCATCATACTTCTTAAATAGTTAATCATAATTTTAACACAAAATAACAATATTCCCTTTTATAATATTTATAATATTATACAAATGATTTCGTTATAAGATTTTTTTACTAAATATTAACTTATTCTGATAACAGTTTTTTTTTTAATTTCACCAATTATTCGTTTGAATCATAAAAAAATCTGATAGTACTTACGCTCACAATATTTTGATTCATTAAGCTGTTGTGTTAATTAATAAGTTTAAATATAATATAAGTACATAAAGCAATTTATTATGTTGTCACGTCTCGTGCAATGAGGATCGCTTTTGTGCGACCGGATGCGGCGAGATCAAAGCGTGTTCTATCCTAGGGCTGTCATAGTCTTAAATTAACTATTTCCTTTTATATACAATACATTTTCAAACAAAAATATGGATCGCAAATCCTCTACTCAGATAGCGAATGGAAAACTTATTTCCCTTTTTTTATTAACATAATCTATTTTAGCGAAATACTTACCACTCACTTGTCGCAATATCAGGTTTTACCAGAGGTTTTTCCGAATATAGAAATATTTATAGTTACTCATTCCACGACATGTAACCGCGTACTAAGAATGGATTTTACACAACTCTAGTCGAAAATGCATATTTCAATTTAATGCCAGTACAGCTAGCTAGTGAACGTTATATCACAAAGTCACAAAGAAACGGCAGGTCGCGTACATACCGTGTTTTGGACAGCCCTGAAGTACTCTCTTGCAACTGACGACCCACGCCTCCAGACACTTCAAATTGTTAGCGTTTCAACTAGTCTTTTAAACAAAACACCTTTAACAATGTCACTATGGAATTCCCTAGTCAAATATGAGATGCACTATTTTTAAATGACTTAAGCCATACCTAATGGGTTAATTAAGCTCATAAAGACTTGACATCTCTAGTTATGATTACGATAAATATTCGTCACTTCGCGAATCATATAAAGACTATTTTTTACTGAATATCTTCTGTGCAGTTTAAAACTAATATAATATTAAGATATCGATAGAAAATAATACTAATTCATTTATTTATTAACTAACTGAACTTGTTTGTAATTTTGTTTGTGTAGTTTTTTTAATAGATTAAAGATATAGACAATAATTCTCGAATTATATTAAAAGGAATCCATAATAGGGCTTTTAAAAGATATCTCGCCACAACGAAAACCCCAAACATTCGTACAAAAAACGAACACATCCAATTTAGTCTATTCCAAAAAAAAACTCCATCATTTTTCACATAAAAGAAGCCGCTTTCGCTTTTACAAGTTTTTTTATTAAGTCCCCTGTCGATATAATACTGTTTACACGTGAATAAATTATTCTATTGACGTGTAATTGGGTTCGGATATCCGTAAACCTATCATCAATTCATGTGTAACAATTTGAAATGCTTTTTGTGCTCAAGTTCGGGTTTATTGTGGTCAAACCTGTAATTTCTTACCTAAGTACGGTTAAGTTGGGGTGCATTGATAATTTTAATTATAATAAGTTATTTCTATAACAACTTACAGAATAATAAAAATGAGAGATTTAGTTGGATCCTTCACAAAAATATATCTAACATTCATCTCGATTATTTCGGCTTGTGTATGCAAAAGCGGTATTAAAATTAGTTTAATCGTTTACGAAGCTACAGACAGAAAGAGTACTAGAAATTTCAAAACTATTTGTATCCGTATAAAGCCCGCGCGAAACAGGGTTGTGTTGATAGTTATTCAATAGAGCTTTAAGCTCCGAATCAGAGGATTTATGTAATAAACTAAGCCGTTATCATTTATCGAGCGAAGCTATTAAGATAAGCCTCTTTATCTATCACGTACCGATTGTAACAACTTATAGACCTATTTCATCGTAAAAACTTTTTAGGAGAACATTTTATAAGTATTATTATCGTTTGCTGCCAAGTTTATTTAAGGCACTAAGATAGAAGATTAATTAATATATAAGGAGTTATTTTACTCTAGCAGACCCTTTACAGATTATCTGCTCCAAAAAGTCTAATTAAAAAACTGACGTATTACAAAAAAGAATCATTATTGAGATTAGTAACAAACGCACTTTTAGAATTAGTTGTAAGATTATAAAAAAAATCGTTTCTGCAACTAAATAACCACGAAAACCACCAGATAATCAGCCAACTACTTATCACTAGTATTCTTAAAAATACATTATATAATTAAGCTACAAAAAGTAAGTAGGATTTATTAACTAACTATTTAAATCGTGTCTAAATCCTAAGTTGTCACCCACTTAACAAAGTTCTAAGCTAAAATCCGTTTCATTCTTCCAAACTCATTTAGATTTAAAAGTTTTGTTACCTTGAATTTTTTTATTAAAATACAAAAGATTAGCACCACACAATGTGTACTTAAGTTTTTTAAGATTAAAAATATAATAGAGATAAAAAACGAACAAAAGATTTAGTATTTATTTTAAAGAATTGAAAAAGTACTTAACAACTAAAGAAATGTATTTAAAACAATGATGGCGACCTCTTAAAACACAGAGGATTAGACAAATATTGGTATTCATAACGTAGAAATAAAATAAAATGTTCATAGCCAATGTGTACTGTACTTACAAAACTACACAGGAAATATTAAAACTGAAATAAACGACACCTCAACATTCGAGGCACGTACAAAATGATTTAGTCACAAACTTGTGAAAACAAACGCGAACGCTCCTTCTAAACAAACACTAAAATGGCCGTGCTCCTAATTTATAGAAATAAAGGCCCCGCGGCCGGCGAGAGCCCGGGGCCCGTATCGCAATAAACATGTTTTTTGTTTAGCATGTCCGCGCTCTGTCAAATATATTACAACCCGCCGCGTTATTTACGGCCTCTGTCGTCCGCCCATACGTTATACTTAGTATCTTTGTTTGGACACAATAAGCAATATTTCTAAAGGGCCCGACGACGCTCGCAGCTGTTGATATGGGTTTCCAAATTGACATATTTAATTCGATCGCTACGGAGGGCTCTTTTGAGCGAGCCGTGTTTGACAGGTTTTAGTGTTGGATTAACATTAGCATTACGGAGTTTACGCTGTCAATAGAGTGAAATACGAGCTCGTAAAACGTTGACATCAAACGTGTACGTGGAAACGTTGAACAGATCAATTTTCCCCTTTGAACCGAGCTCGGAACAAAGGCGGCCGTTAAAGTGTAAGTAGTCGGGAATGTGTCAGTAAAGCGCCGGAGAGCAGCGGTGTCGAAAGCGTAATAAAAGTGGCGCGGAACAAAAAAGCTCCGTAGCAGGTAGACGCGGCGGCTCAAAGCGCCGCCGACCTGGGTGGCTGGCCGCTCGACGCTCGCCATAGCACGTCTCAATCCGCACCGCGCCGCCGGCCATACCGCCTTTCCTTTTTCCCCTACCGCAATGCAGCTATGTGTCGTTTCCGCTTTATTTTTTATGATCGTGTTCTGCAGCGGAGAGCTATAGTGCCACTCTTCTGACAAAGACTTAAGTGATCGCCGTCCCGCTCTAGCGGGGAGTACGGCGGGGAACGGTACGTCGAGCTCTCTAGTGGGGTCTCGTCTCTCACAGTCACCTCGACCGCCGCCGCGAACGCACGCATTCGTTGAGAACATTCCGCGCTGCCATAGAGTAGTTTGTGTTCAGAGCTTGCAGTGACTAACGTAAAGTTTATAAGTGATCGTGAAAGTTGTCCTCCAAATGGTGGTACTTGAAGACGGAGGAATGATGACCAGCAACCCTAACCAATATCTACAGCCTGATTATTTAACACCTCTTCCATCTTCCGTAAGTATTTTATAATTTATTTACGATTTACAAAAAAATATATATTTTTATAAAAAATATTTTAAACTAGAAAATAGTTTGCTTTAATTTGTTATTAATTTTTTTTCTTTTGTTACAGTTGGACTCAAAGAAAAGCCCACTTGCGCTCTTAGCGCAAACTTGCAGCCAAATCGGGGCCGACACAATGCCTACAAAGCCAATTCTGCCTTCGATTGATAAGAAAAAATCAGTGAATAGTGTTAATAGTGATTCTATTAGTCGTTCCTCACCTAATGCCCCAAAAATGGATAAACCACGCAGCACCCCGGAAAGTAAACATTTAGCTTTTAAGCCTTATGAGAACACAGTTGTTACGAAAAAACCAGAAGAAACGCGTCCATCCTCAAAAGCCAGTTTGGACAGTCAGGATGACAAGAAATCTGGAAAAAGTACTCCAGGTCGTAAATCGACTCCACCAACCACAGAAAATGGAAAAAATAGTCCAGCAAACGAACAAAAGTCCTCACCAGCCGGATCAAGCTCTGGAACGAGTCCTATCATCCGATCCGGATTAGAGGTTTTAGGCCACGGGAAGGATCACCTTGGAGCCTTTAAGAATATACCCGGATTGGCAGGATTTAATCCTCTTACTGGACTTTGTTGTCCTCCCGGAATGGAACAACACTCTAATCCTGCATTCCGCCCTCCATACGCTGGTGCGCCTTTCAGTGCTCATCACGCTGCTATGTTGGCTGCAGCAGCTGCCTTCCCAGGCTCTTCGCCCAATCCTTATCTGGGTTACGCACGGGTTAAAACACCCGCCGGTGGTGAAACACTGGTTCCAGTTTGCAAAGATCCCTACTGCACTGGGTGTCAGTTCTCAGTGAACAATCACCATTTGTTGATGAGCAATGGATCATGTCCAGCTGGATGCACTCAGTGTGAACACCAGAAATACAATTTGGCGATGGCAATGGCTCTATCACAACAAGGAGCCGGTGGGTTACCCTACCCACAAGTCACTCGCCCTTATGTATGTAACTGGATTGTTGGAGAATCTTATTGCGGTAAAAGATTTGGAAACTCTGAAGAACTTCTTCAGCATCTTAGGAGTCACACAGCCGATGGATCTACGCCTGCGTCTTCATCTTCATCGCAGCCTTCATTGCTGAACCCCCTGAACCCGCTATTTACGACGGCCGGTCTTCGTAGTGCGTACCCGACGGCTCCGCTAAGCCCGCTTTCGGCGAGCCGATATCATCCTTATTCGAAGGCCGGGCTTCCTGCAAGTCTAGGATCATCTCCATACGGAGCTTTCAATCCGGCTCTTGGCCCATTTTACTCTCCATACGCTATGTATGGCCAAAGACTCGGAGCGGCCGCCGTTCACCAATAAATAAGTGTAGTGATGTTTTAAGTCGATAATTCGGATGGACATATTTACTAATGTATTGTCCAATTTTCTTCTGTGATATCAATAGACTCTAATTTAAAATAAGGCGACACGCGCCATGACAAATTTAGTGAATAGTGCAATGTAATTGTAAGTTATATCTAAGCAAACTTGCCGATAGTTTGTGTTTACGCGGGTGATGAGACTATTTTAAAGACTTTGTACAGCCAAATGCGTGTAAATAAGGATAATTATGTTTAATATTAAATGAATATTTGAAATATATCTACGTAAATTTATGACCTTTTTTATTTCAACTTAAACGTCTAAAAATAGGAATCTACTTTACATTTTTTATACATAATGTAAGAGAAACGGCTGAAATGTTTCTTCAAGTTGAGCTTTCCAAACGCTATGTATAGCTTTACTGACATTTTTATGTCTTACGAGATTAGTTCTCTCGCAATAAATCTCATAGAAAGCGCATTAAACACCGACATAAAACTGAATTATACGCCATCAAGTCGGAACGACTTTCCAACTACGGCGCAGCAGCAATAAACCTAACAGAATGATTGATTAATGTACCTCTAACACACACATTAGTGCCGTCAATCAACAGACATGGCGTGATAAAACAAGACTGCAATCACGCAACACACTACACTACCGCCCACCTAATGTGATAGAAAAAAGCCAAAAACAATTTAACTTCATTGAAAACATACAAAAAGAAATAATATAATACCGCTCTCGACATTAATACAGAACCGTGAGCTGTCAGTTCTGTTAATGCTGAGCTTTTTTAATAAATGCTATTTTGATTAGGCCCATGTCATGTCGAAAATTCAACTGTCAAAAACATAATTGGTCGCGTGAAAAGAGTTACAGATGATAGAGTAGCTGTGAACAGAACATCATTTATTATTTTAATTCATACATATACGATTGGTTATTGAAAACTGGCTGGAAAATAAAAAAAAATCAAGCGATATAAAATATGTTATCTGTAGCAATTGGAAATAATGAAAACAACAGACAGTGCTATGAATTTTTAATGGTCGATTATAGTTTTTTACTTTTTACAACATGCGTAGATATTTGTGAATTTCATTCAGTAGTCATAAAATATATCATTGATGTTTTCATTACTGGCATGTCACGCAGTAATAAATCAATAAATACATAAAATAAATTCTGATAACTCAACGCGCCTTTGACATAGTTTTGTATTTTGTTTTGCAAAGTTTAATCCGGCTAACGCCATCTAGTTGTTGAGTAGCGAACTGTTATACTTTATTAAGCAGTATTCGTGCTCCTACAAACACAGAAATATACGTTGATTATTAAATTCTTTAACAATATAATCGGTATAATAGATATTTAGTTTATATCATATATTATATTTCCAAAGAATTGCTTCAAGAAATTATCATTAATAAGAATCTACACTTAATATTACTAGTCTAAGCTGAAGAGTTGTTTGTTTGAACGCGCTAATCTCAGGAATCGCTTGTCCGATTTGAATAATTTATTAAGTGTTGGATAGTACATTTGTCGAGGAAGTTATAGGCTATATTATATTAAAAAATGTTAGGAATCCTTACCAAAAGTCCAATAATGTAACCCCAGGTATAAAAATCTAAATGAACCCGAACGAAGCCGCTGACAGACGCTAGTAAGACTTATTTAAGGGGGTGTTAATATTGCACAATAAATATTTATTTTATTGTGATTTGTCATATCCTTCCATGAATTTTACTTTTTTATCAATTAGATAAACGTCTAATAATTCTCAGAGGTTGCAAGAATATTACTTATGACTCAAATAAACGTAAGCAAAACTTGGAACGTCTTTCTACACTGGCAAAATGCCAGCAATGGTATTAAGATCTAGTATATTGTATGAAAATGATACTTGAGATAAAAATTTTCT
>JAOSYY010000013.1:0-15805 GCA_025727935.1 Hebomoia glaucippe | reverse complement strand
CTACCCTTCGTCATATAAATATTAGATCGTAGGATTTTTATCTTCGATGAGTGCTCATATGTCAGCCGGCTGACTCAACGCCTCGGAGAACATTAAAAACCTTTTGCCAGTGATTATAGCACGAGCCACAACTAATGCACTTTGCCATCATTTTATTCAACAGGCAGATGGGTTAACAACCTCCTGTGGTCTATTGGAAACATTTTTATAGCCATGAGCCATGTCGCTTTTAATGTTACAAGATTTTTAAATTTAAATAAAATATCATAATATGCTTTTTTTTATGCGATACGAAGGCAAACGAGCATACCTTTCACTTATGTTATATCTGTCGCCCATGGGCAACTTCAAGATCAGTAGATCTAGAAGACGCGTTGCAAACCTTAACGCCTTATTTTATTTTTATTTCGAGTATTCGGAAATTCATAGACTGAAATCGAATCACTCATAGCATTTTACGATTTTTTCCATCTATGAACGGCGGTAAGTCACCCGGACGGACCTTATAAGTTATTAGGATATTCGTATGCCTATTTAGAAAAAATAATACAATTTATGATTTGATAATTTCTAGTCGGTAACCACAAACATTGTTCGTGATTGAGGTAGACGTAAGATAAACGTAATACAAATCAAACAACATATTTTTATACACTGTAATAGTTAATTATCTATAACTTCAGGAATTTTACGCTAGCGCTCAAATACGTAGATACTTTTCTAACAATTCTCTTTTTACACATTTCCAAAATATTTCGCAATCTTTTCTGTGGTTTTTCTCGGTAACTAAACTTTAATTTCATATTAATATATAATATAATAATTGGCTGGCTCGAATTTCTACGAGTACTTCAAAAACCGTAATATCCTAACTTCCGGATTTTAAGTCGAGATTCAAATAAAACACGTTCTAACATTTTCAGTAGCATCTTAGTCCCTAAACAATGAGAATCCATTTTTTCACACCTCCGTTCTGAGAGTGATTTTCGAAGCATTATTGCAAATAAATATTTAAATATACAGGTTACTGGAACTAACACAAATAAACTAGCAAGTCCTTATAGTAGACGCCATAAAGAGGCTTAAAGGGGACTTAATAGCCTCACCGAGTTACATAAGTTGTTCGCTCTCTACATAACAGCTCCATACTGCATTGCTCACGAACTTCAGTACAAACTTCCAAGTAATATGTTATTCCAAACAATGCACTTACCACCATTACAAATTCTTACAAATTTGTCCTACCTATAAGACAGGCCAGAAGACTTTGAGTCTAGGAAAGCCTTATCTGTAATCTAATATATAAAATTCTCGTGTCACAATGTTCGTTCATACTCCCCCGAATCGGCTCGACCGATTCTTATGAAATTTTATATGCATATTCAGTAGGTCTGAGAATCGGCTACTATCTATTTTTCATCTCCCTAAATTATAAGGGTTGTCCACCCCAAAACATTTACTTTTTATTTTTTAAACAATTTTTCTTATTTCTATTTTCCTATGATACAGCATATAAAAATACATACAATCCTAAATTTTCACCCCTCAACAATCAACTCCTAATTTTTAATCGCAAAATATTTAGGTGGCAAAACGAAGTTTGCTGGGTCAGCTAGTATCTATATAAGGTTTCCTAGAACATTTGAAAACTTGGAAATAATGCAATTAAAATGGTTCTCTATATCGCTGCATTTCTTATTTCAATAATCTCAAGCGATGGTCCTTAACAACTTTCAGAGCCTAAGAATGATAATAAAGGTATACTCAAAAGAACTGTATTAAGCTGCAGATCAGCTCGGTACATAAAAACGCAACAAACTGATTGACGTACGCTAAATTCCATTCCATTATTGCGCATATAACAAAGAGGATGCAATTAATGCAGGCTTATTGGCTCGGCTTTCAGGGTGCAATTTAATTGATTTGATGCCTTCACTCCCTCCCGCCTCCTGCTGTATCCGTTGGCGCTTACATTACCCCAATTTGCAGCTCTTACGAGCGAAACACACGTGACTGAATGCAGATTATATATAAGGCTTAAATTTTTAATATAATCATGTGGCTTCTGACGAAAACTCTTTCTGGTTATACTGATTCAACATTAAATACTGTAATATTTTGATTATTCATTGTATTTTTAATTAAATCGTATAGATCGTACTTAAGCAAGTGACCTTGAGTTTTCAATTTAAATTAAAACCGTTGTATATTTGCCAACGCCAGCTGATAAGTTGAGCTGCAACAAAAGGAACTGTCAAACTTGTTCGAAGTCGCCGGCTGTCATATGCAGCGCCAACTTAATTGGATAACGATTTTCTTCTAGCCCACAAATTAATTTCAGATATCGGTCGCTCTTATAATATTTTAATTTAAATCTCTTAACTTATTGGTCTACACTTATAAATCTGTTTGGATAATCTTGCTAAACATTTAAGCTTAATTTAGTTTTACTCGTAACTTTAGACCAGTGATTTTCAAAATGGTCCAGGTAACAAAGAAATGGGAAAGCACAATCAGTTGGTTTGTCTATACCTATAAATGTAAAAAACAAAAGAGGGTTTGTTTGGAATCACTTTTTTGATTGGTCAATTTTGCTTTTCTGATATCCACGCAAAGCACAATAAATTGATCGCTTGAATTGTGAAATTGAGACAAACGATTTTTAATTGTATGGGGACGCACGTGCATTACGGCAGTCTAGCGATTAATTAATTAACCAACCAATTCTCATTTTTTTTCATAAACTGACAGATCTAATCTTCACATTTTTTGTTGAGTTTTGGAATTATGGTAGAGTTGACCCTGCATGGGGTACACCGGAACCATTAAAATTCCAAAGGAGATCTATGAGAAAAAAGTTTAAGAACCTCTGCTTGAGACAATAGCTACAAGAAAAGACTATTATCAAAGTAAACTACATCGAATGTATTTTCTGCACTATATACAGAACTTCGTAAACCCAATTTAAATTTACAATAAATATTAAAATAAACCAAAATATTGTACACCTGAAGTTGTCAGTTTCGAGCAATTAAGCTTAAAGAATCCGGGCTTGAAACATATACAGAATTTGCCTTTCCTCAGGAACTTCATTAGGGGAACTGTGACGCGTGTCGACGTTTACGTACAATGTTATCTGTGACATCAGAAACATCAGAAGTGAGATGTTTTGTATTAACAAAATAATTTAATCAAAATAATCTTGAATCTTAAAGTGATATTTTAATCGTTGAAGGTAAAATTTGTCGCAACAAATCCAGATGTATCTCGGTGCCACCTCTTAATTGCTACTCGTGCCAAGTGCAGCGCCTGAGCCTGCCCGCGCCCCGCTCCCCGCGCTCTGCCCCGCGCACGCTTGTGACTGGGGAAATTAAGTATTAATACTTTAAGCCGCTCATTGAGAATTCGTAACGAGCAGCTTCGGCTAGATCAATACCGTGTCTAGATTTGCATAGAAGGGTTAAGTTTATATTTTCGAAGGGTTTTTCATTGATTAGTTGTTTTTTCGTGAAACGAGAATGAAAAATGTCGGCCAGGCGGATTCTTTTAATCAAATTACGTTTCAAACGATGGTTTGTATATTGGATGGTTAGAAAACTTATTGAAAATTATTGTTTTACGCCTAATAAACAGTAGGTAACGAATAAACGAAATAATATAAATAATGTTTTTGCAATATAGCATATATCTTTAGATCTCTTCATAAAGACAAGGTTTTCATTAGTTCTTACGTAAACCTGCGTAAAAGATCCATTTGGAGACAAAGGCGAACGTTCAGGGCTACTAGTGCGATATAATTCAATAATTTACCCATCTGTAACGCACTTATCTATCAAGAGAAATCAAATATAGCCACCCAATTTATTCCATACACCGAGGACATCACTTCGACACGTATAAATTGCGATAGACCCATGGAGCACGTTAAAATAATATATGGTATGACATACTTTCTAGAATTGAAATAAAACTTGACATTATTTAAGAAAATATGCGTGAAAATCATAGAGATAATTGTATAACGCTCGATTTTATTATTTATAGCAGAAATCGACACATGTGTTATTTACTTCGGGGATTCGACAAATCACGCATTAAGATCGAAACGCGTTTTGCTGTTTTTTGTACTGCATAGTTGGTGTTCCAGTTCCAATATAAATATAATTTAAATATTTATCCCAAATGTTTAGGATAATATTTGGAATTTTACCAGACGTATGAATAACATGTTTATAGAAATCATAAAATATTAGAATGTGTATCTTAAGGAAATTATTATTTTTTTTCATTTTTTCGTAATAGGTTTTTATTAATTATAAATTGTAACATTAACACAATTGTTTCATATCTAAAAGAGGTTCCGTAACAGTCTCTTACATATTATTCTTACTATATATTGAAACTTTGAGATGGTTTGCGAAATAAATCTATACAATAATATTATAAAGCTGTTTGTTTGAACGCGCTAATCTTAGGAACCGCTAGTCCGATTTGTAAAATTCTTCCACTGTTGGATAGAACATTTATCGAGGAAGGTTATAAGCTATATATATTTTCAAAAAATAGGGATCCTTACTGAAGTCTAATAATATAACCTAAGGTTTAAAAAGCGATGTGAACGCGAGCAAAGTCGCTGGCAGAAGCTAGTATTTCTTAAAATTATTAATTCGCTGGTCCGGCGTTGACTATAATTATGGCGTCAGACCTTCGCTGTTCGACCATGTCGCAGCCTTCGATATGACGTATCGTGGGCGCTCAGGTTTCCCGCTAGCCATCTATTTGAACGCGCACAATAGCCAAGTTAGTGTCATCTATTACTCAATGTTTCCATTGATGGTAGCGCCATCATTGTTCTGATCTAAATTATTTCTTATACGCTTCTAATGATTAGATTTATTTTATACTATGTTTCACTCCTTGCTTCTCTCGCGTTTATGTCAATTATATTGTGTTTTTAATTAATGATCATTAAGTGTTTACACGCTATCTCTACTCATTTATTATAAGTATAGAAGGAGAGAAAATATTTTGAAATGCAAATAAGTTCTTCCCTGGCTTCAGACTTTAACGACAGAAAATTATAAGAGAATATTATTGCCGTGAAATTCTTTTCTCTACATAAAGGCATATAGACAAAAGGGTAAAGGACAGTTTTTGTGTTCTATTGCTATTTTGTAGTGAGCCACAATTAATTTTTAAGTAAAATTATTAAATTTGGCAGTGCCCAGCGGTTTTTGCCGAGTCAGCTTTTTAAGATTCAATTATAATTAGATAAAGTCGCATTCATTTAGTAGGATACCACAATTATATTTATAGTACACTTTAGTATTATTAATATTTATAATAAGAAAATGGACTGTGTTTAGAAAGTGTCGTATAAAGTACCTTGTTCTTTATTTCAAATGCTTAGGCCGGGAGAGTACAAAATAGCAGAATCGCAAGTCATTTGAAGTATTTCACCAATTTAGCGCTTGCAGCAATTTGCTGTAATTCCCAACGAAGTAGCGTCTAATGGTGCGTGAGGGGCTGAACGTTTAAGTTGCACTCACAGATACGAGTGTTTTAAGAATACAGTGTTTTAAACGTTTTACACTGAGCTAGCTTTTGCCAACGACTTCACTCACATCAATTTCGATTTCTACACCTTGGGTACATTATTGGACTTTTAGTAAGGATCCCTAATTTTTGAAAATATAATATAGTCTATAACTTCCCTGGATAAATGTAATAACCAACACTGCAAGAATTATTCAAATCAGACCAGTGGCTCCTGACATTTGCGCGTTCAAACAAATAAACTCTTCTGCTTTATAATATTATAATAGATTTTGACTTGTATACCTACGATATTTTTAAACACATTGCAGCATATTATCAACTGCCACAGGATGATTAATTTTATTTCATGAAAGCATTCAGTTAATCTTGAAATAGCCTAAATAGAATTTTAACTAACCCTGGTGTTAGGACACTTTATTTCTCTAAACACTTCGTTTTCCTTCTATTTTCCAATTTTCTTTCATACAAACCTTGACCTGACTCTTACTAACACGATAAACAGTTGCCCAATCACTCAAAACGTTCTCAAGTTTTGTCTCTCTGTCTCTAACGTACGTGCGGTAATTAAATCTTACATAGAGGGATATACGAGTATTTATATAAAATAAAAATCAATGATTAGTAGATTAGTTTTTTGGACCGTTTGACTATCGTCTAGTTAACAATGAGACTTAAAAATATATTGAACAATAGTTTTTAATAAATGTAATAGGTACTTGTTACACACAGTAACTTAAACAACCTACTGACATATTTCCAGATGTTTTGGTAACTATCCGGAACAAAGAGAGACAGATAGATAAATGGATGTATAAACATTTTTTAAATTCGAAAATATCATCAAAATGTGTCCCGCAAAATGGAGATTATCTGGAATAAACAGAAAGACATAGGATAAAAATTCTGTTTCTTTTATAAGGGGCCTTTCGAGCGTTACGTAAGCACTTTATGGGGGTGGATTCTTTGCTTTACTTATTTTGGATGGCATGGGGGTTAGGGAGGTCTAGATTATTATTACATAGAACTCTTAGTCATGCATCATTAAAAAATCAATATATTAATTGAAAAATGTTTACGTAAGCATGGAGGCAGGAGGTAAGAGCATTGCTTACTTTTGCTGACAGGAGGGGGTAAATAATTCTAATAAATACGCTTATGTAATACTTGAATGGCTCCTAAGTACCTTATATACTTTAATAACTATTTTGAAAGTACTGTTTAACACTACAGACACTTCAATTTAATTTATATGTCGAGAATACTGTGGTTGAGCAAGGACAACGGCCGACTCTCCAAAGTAATATAATGAATTCGAAACTAAACTGGAAAACTTTATAATATTTAAGTTAGTGGGCTATAAAATCAAAGAAGTAATACATTCGTGAACGCGTTGGTAATTTATGAGATCGCGTTACATCGCTGCGCGCTCGTAAACACGTTTTATTGAGTCGGGCTCCGCGCGCCGATGAATATTAAACGAATACGAACGACCTGTGCTCGCTGAATTTTAAATTATACGCGTAAATTAATATAATTTTATAATTCTCAGCTCAGTTTAGAACCCGAGAGGCGCACGTGCCGCGTTTGTTACCTTCAAATTATACCAAAAATAAAATAAATTGTTTAATTCTTTTACATTTCAAAGTGTTGTCAGCGAAACATGGGTAAAACCTCATATTTTTATTGCAAGAATATTCTTCTGAAAGCTGCCAAACGCTTTTCTTCACGTGTCAATAATAATTAAATGGCAACAGATACTACAAAAATTCAAACTTTACTAAAACAAATCGACCAAATTTGAAACACAAATAACTATAAATAAGTTAAACCTTTTAGCATTATTATCAGAGAAAGCTCCGTCAAAATGTGACCAGCTTTTTCCTAGATTAGCCTGTACGAATAGACAGAAAATTTAGTAATTCTTTTTCTATTATATATAAAAATCGATCGAATAATCATTGTAAATTCATTTCCATAATCAGATTTACAAAATATATTTTGTAGTAATATATCAATTATTATACCATCAAGTAAAGATAAACGAATGTTAAAATTTGCCTCTACGAACTTCCCTTATTTACTTAAAGAGCTGTAATACGATTCATTTGAATGGTACATAAGAACTCCAATATCTTCAGGGCAGAAATGCCCGTGATAATCAATACGTATTACCCGTAGAGCCATCGCCCTCCGTTAAATCGAAAACAGACGTGAAAACATTTAACACTGTTTAAACTAGATCCCTAAAATAAAAGCCTTTTACTGAACATTTTAATCAACCTTTTCTTGTAAAAATAATTTCATTATACAACTATTCCTAAACAAACATCCCGATCTCTGTAATTACTCTGTAAGTACTGAATACACAGATGTTATTAGAATTCATTGTTTTCCTACTCTATATTAAGCCAATTTAAATATTTATTCGTAATTAACAGAATCACACGGAACAAGTCATGTTCTCTTCGGAGGTCTTAGTTTATTTGTTGAATTATTTTATTGACAGAAAATTTCGAAATTGAAATACCGTATCCAAAGATAAATTGACATTGAAGATCTATGTTTAATCAGGAAGTATTATATTACACTGTTATAATGAGTTGATATATTTTTTAAATCGGCCCGTGAAAATCTTAATTTAAAATCACAATCAATGTCAAATTATACGTTTGCCGCCATCTTAATTTTTATCAGCAAAGTGGTTCCTGCCTACTTCTGCCAATATCTAGTGAATAGAAAAGTCGTGAAAATACACTTATTTAATATTTAACCCTCCTCGTTTACTCCCTAACACACAAGTGCTTAGCATTAAATTGATTTTTTTTTATTGGTGCTGAAAAGCTATACAATGTGGTTTCTTATATTTAACACCAGTAACTGGACAATGATTTTGAGGAGGAGCCGCTAAAGACGCTATCTGATACTTTTCGTGTCGGCTTCCTCCTCTTTTTATTTATTTATTTGGTGTTTACAATCTAAACTTAAAATAGTACTTAAAAATATAGGCTTAGTCTTATTCCTACGATTAAGAATACCACATAATAACAATGGTATTGAGAATTACATGCTTTGGCTTACATTATTAATTTTGATATGTGAACAAATTGATTTTTAAATAGACTTAACCTAGGGTCACATTCGGTTTGTTAGTTGAGTTATTAGCATTAAATTGAGTTGTGGAAGGGTTTATTATAAAAGACGACGAGTCAACAGTCAACAGGCAGGTGCACTATCAACTCGGTGAGTTAACTCTGAGCTTATTTAAATTCTATGAAAACTACTATTGGGACTAGGTTATTTTATTTTCATCTTGGACTAACTTGTTCATATCACAACATCGCAGGCGGGCGGTGGATTAAATTCACTGGATAATTTTAGAACTTTTAGCTCGATGGATGGACTCATATCATATATCTCGTGATAAACCGCTAGCCTTTCATCATTTTCATAATTTTCAATGAATAGTTAAAATTATACCTTATTCCTATCTAACATCATAAATACGACAATGTGTTTGTTACGCTTTCACTCTTAAAATACTGAATTAAGATGAATTTCGATATTAAATGCGATTAAGAAAACAGTGATAGGCTACATTTTTTTGTTAAACCTATAGCAATCGAGCCGATTGAATTAATTCCATTTCATATTTTATTTGGAACTGTTTATTGCGTCGTCATAATTTCTCAGAAAAATATCAATGATAATGAAAAACTAGAATTGGATAATAAAATCATGATCAAAATGACCGAAACCGGGTGTTAAAACTAGTATAGATATAAATCTAATCATTACAGCTTTTTGAAGAAACAACGTTTTCTAAATAATAAACGGTGTAGTTCAAAATAGCTAATCAACATAAGTTAGGAAGTTATAAATTGCTAATCAAGTATAGTATTAAAGTTACGTACTATACTAATATTATAAAATGTAAAACATTGCCTAGGCACTGCTAACTTACAAGGACGGCGCCCTTAGAAGTCAAAGGAAACACTTAACTCGTTTTAAATCTTATCGTTTTTTCAACATTGCATCAACCAGCGCTCCCGTTTCCGCTTCCGCTCCAAATTCTATTCCCGCGTCCCTAGATTACAAAACCTCTGCACTTTAGTCTTCTAGTCTATATACCATGTTTACAATAAGATTCGCGTCTTTATAAAGTCTTAGAAAAATTAATCTATACCTATAACAAATCTTCATTTATTCAATAAATTCAAACCAAAACCCTTGTGTCATAAAAGTGCAAATGAACACGAAAAATAGATTTTTACCTTTTTTATCTATCTGTTTATATATACAGAGTAATCTCCTACGTACCTACACAAAGGGACAGCAGACCCGCGGGAAAACTTTAAGGCGGGAGAACTTTACACTTATACTCACAAAATTTAAGTCCTAATATAATAATATCTACATATCACGAAATACAACTTTAAAGTTGTGTCTATCTAATATACAATCAATCTCTGAAACCTTTGTACCATTTTTGACTAGATTTTTACTGGGGAATACCCATTTTTTTAATATAATATAGCATATAGCCTTCCTCGATAAATTTATTGAAATAATTTTTCAAATCGGACCAGTGCTTCCTGAGATTAGCACGTTCAAACAAACAAACTCATCATCTTTATAATATTAAGTAAAGATTAGCATATATGAAATTATTGCGGGGGAGACCACAGAACAACGACCTAGCATTCCCTATAGAAATTATCGGTTTCGTATTCCTAAACGCTCAATCGATGCATTATGTATGAGAAACCAATAGAAATACGGAAAAGACAAGTTGAGAGCACTACAATACAATGTAAGTTAAAATAATTTTCTCTCGCGATATCCTCTCGAAAAAGTCGTAAGACGCTTATAAATGTATGGAAAGCTTCGGTAAGTCTAAAAGTGCTGGTATGTCGCACTCGTAACTTCTCTCATTTTATCGCCCTTAGCAGTCTACAAAGTAAGTTCATATGGCGTTTTATTAACAAGTTATATTAAAATGTATTCATACGACTAAGTTTTACACGGTGTAAACTTTAGAATATTTGTTTTTTTACACGATAGGAGGGCAAGCGAGCAAACAGTTCACCTATAATAAGCGTTTCCTGTCGCACATGGACACCTCCAAAACCTTAGGAGGCATTGTCAACCTTAAGGCCTAAGCCATGTTTTGTTGTTGGCCTTATTTATTTTTGATTTAACCATTTGGAAATCCATAAAAGAGTATGAAAGTTTGATTTGTGTATACGTATCTTCGTAGTTTCTAAATGAAAAGGCTAATTTTTATGCAGCGGTGTTTTTTGAATATTTCGTTAAAATTTATGTAGATCTGTTCAGTCTTAAGACCGTCAAGAATTACCTATTTCTTTTTTTATATCATAAGAAGGCAGACGAGCATGCAGTTCACCGATACTAAGCGATTCATGTCGCCTATGGACACCTCCAAGATATCATCAAAAATACATCTAGAAGACGCGTTGCCAACCTTAAAGCCTTAGTCATATTAAATCACTTTCCATTTTCAGTGACGTTCTGCTGCCGGCATTAGTTATTTTTTATTCGGAAAAGCTTTCTTTTGTTATCTTAGCATATATTGGATTTCAATATCTCTACGAACATAATAAAGACTAAAATATTTGTTCGGAATATTCAAATTGCAGATTTTCTAGATTCACGTGTGTACGGTATTTGATGGAACACAATATATATAATTCTCTTGTCTGTCAAAATATTATCTCGATCTTATCAGCTATTAAAAAAAGCATTACAATCAGACCAGCCTTTTAGGCAAACCCTTTTTGCGTCGGGACTTAAAAATCAGGTTACGTGTGTCGTTTTCTATTTCTTGCTATAATTTCGCGTAGAACTTGAAATCAAATATTAACTTCACCTCGAGAAACAGCAGGAACCTTGTGATGCATAAAATATTTCAATTTGTAATTGTCCAAGGAAACTCTAGAGACGTAATAACGTTTGTAGCGTTTCAGACAGACCGTGACGAGGTGTCCTAGAATTTTTGCTTTAATTTGTTCTACCTTCAATTCAAATAATATCTCTTGGTTTGTAAAGTTCTTACATCAAAATGCACAATTATATCCATATTTATTTTATACTGATTTTTTTAAATTTTTTTATGCGATGGGAATATTCCTTTATTATTAACGTTGCCAACATTAAGGCCTTATTTTATTATTATTTCGAGTATTCGGAAATTCATCAAAAAATCAAAACGCGCATAGCACTTTACGACTTTTCCATCTATGTATGTCTCGTAGAAGAAAAATTTTGCCATAATGTATTCATTACAATTACCGCGTGTTCTTGTAATATTATATATTTTTCATTTCCATTTCTATTTTGTATGAATCTTTTAAAAATTTAATGGATATTAGAAAAACGTTGTATCTAAAGACCGCCTGGATCGCGTATTCATACATTGGTGAATTGTTTAAGTGTGCATTCAGTCTATAAATAACACGTCATTGAATAATTTATAATTGAAGTGAATCTGAGTTCGAAGTATTTTAATAGCTATAATTTTAAAGTGGTATAAAAATAATTTTCCTTTATAAAATAAATCTTTTCAATATAATTGTTAAGATAAGTCTGTAACTGAAATCTTCGCTACACTGTTTATTTTGTTTAATTTTTTTTTTGCCAATCTTAGAATAACAATTTACAATATTAGAAATTTAAGTGGCTATATTTTTTTAATAAATTTTGTATAATACGAAACAACAACAGCATTATATAAATATATATTATTTTATCAACGAACTGTACAAATATTTGCAGAAAAACTTAAAGAAAATATGTACGTATGAATATTCGTTACTGTTTCAAGTAAAAACTACAAAACGGATTCTAATGAAGCTTTAAATAAATACAGTTCAGACATTTGAATAATACATAAGCTGTAATCTATAAATATACTGTGATACGCAAGACACCGCGGGTCACCACTAGTATTGTATAATGCTTGACTACTAAATGTAAACTTAAAATATTTTTCATCGTTTAATTTAGGTAAAACCAGACATCGATTTCAAATGTTCTAATCTCTACTCCTCACAAGTTATAATACAGAATATATACATTTTATTGTCTGCCTTTTGGTGGAGATGAATCTCCCAAACGCCTGGTCTGTTTTTCACAGAACTTTCACTGACAGATGGCTGGTACTATAACGGGTGAACATAAAACGAACAATAAAACATTTACAATTTTTCGGTATTAATGGTATACGAATTTGTAGTTTCTTTTGACGATAAATTTATGAAAAAAATGTACGCCGCTTAAACCGCAGCTCTGAAAAATATAACGCCAGAACGAATTAAAGAATAAATGCTTTAGACTTATAAGTGTCAATTAACAAAAACTGCGGTAAAGAAACTCCAATTAAAAAGCGAACCGAACTCGGACTTGAAACTTGTAAATTCAGAACAAAGTTATCGAGTACCCGGCACCTCGTTATAGTCAGAAATCGAAATACGTCCCGCTGCCCTTCAGCCCTCGACCATTTCAAAACTTCTACATCCCTCCCCCGGGCCCCTCTCCTCCAGGCCCCTCTCCTCCAGGCCCCTCTCCTCCAGGCCCCTCTCTACCGGGCCCTAAAATTCAAAGATATACGTCTCTATAAGTATACAACCCCTCAACGACTCATATGAGGTTTTATTTTGAAATCTTTAATTTACTGTTTTAAGTTTACAAAAAAAAAATGTAATCACGAGTTACGTACGCATAACCCTACGAAATCGTTATATTAGGTTTAAGTAGTATAAGTGGTTCTTAAAAGGGAACTTATGTTTAAAGTTAAGTTTAAAAACACATTTAGAAAACAAATTCAGTTCGCTCCTAGCCATTGGCAAAGCACTTTCATTTTTAAATCCCCCTACCTAACCAGAAAGTTAACTCACGTATCCCCTTTTTTTATTAGAAAACTGATAATTTACTTCTTCTGAGGTTAAGAAAAGAGGTTATAGACTGAAATCTGAGAATACTAAAGTGCGTAATAATTTAAATCAGGGCTGTCTAAAACAGATGCCATGGTAGACAAATATTCCTCACTGTACAGCTGGGGAAACTGCAATAACAACCGCCTACGTTTCTTTTTCGATTAAGTAAATTAAATTGAAATAGAGCACACATTTAATTTTTTTACATATTCATATCGAAGGGATCAATTTGTAATTTTTTCGAAAATTTCATTAAGAATATTTCTATTGAGGCAGATTGGAACTATGACGCGGGACTCACAAACATTGAGGAAAATTTACTTAATATTATGCGCTCGGGAAACCTCCAAAAACATCCTTCTTCAGCTCCCTTAGTAAGGACCGCGTGCGATCCTCGGGCCGTGTTTTGGACAGCCCTGATTTGGGTGATTTACCAAAAACGTTTTCTGTGTAATATCATTGCAAACTCCAGTTAAAAATGTAGACTTAATGTAAGGTAAGATGTTCATGTATTTTTATTTGCTTTCGAATCGGTATTTCAAACTCACCATCCGGTTATAATTAACCAATTTAATTGAGGAAATTTCGAAAAGAAATGAAAGTCGAAAATTGTAGAATGCATTAGATGATCGTGATTTAATTCTAAACCGCTCGCGGCGCTCATTAAACAACTCGAAACAAAGAAAAAACTGTCAACTTGCTCCAAGTTTAATTGCCTTAATAAATCTGGCAAGGGACAGTGGATGGCCACGACAATAGCGAGCGACGCGTGCTACACATTCTTACGTCCATTAACTTTATACACTAGATAATAAAAGAATTTATTAATACTGAAGGTAGGTATTACATATTGCCTTCCAGTATCGCCTGTCATTTAAATTCTACAGACCTTACCAGTTTACTTTTATAACCTCAATACAATAGTTTTACTAAGATTTGTTAAGTAAAGTGTTGAATCTTGTTAGTTTTTTGACTTCAATAACCGCTTTTTAATACATTGCGTTATAAGGACGCTGTTTTAAAAGCTTCACGTGAATCTCGATCACCGACGAGATGCAAATGAAACTCTTTGTAAGGAATCTTAAGGGATTTATTTGAAAAAAATCTTGAACCGGAACCGGCTCGCTACAAAAGGAAATAAATTGCTCTTTGCTAAACTTCCTAAATGTGTAATTATTTTTCACTTCGCATTTTGAATGAAAGAATTTGATCAAATTTTTTTTGCCAAAAGCATTTATTATGAGATTAGTCTGTAAAACTAGTCAAGAACGGTCTTAAAACATCAACTTTGATATAAAAGGTAATATGATTAGTTAAGACTATTCGTTTTACCCCGTCTAGGAGTAGCTTAATATATTATGTTTAATATATAAACAAACAAACGGTAAATAGGCTGTAAAAATGTTTTTGTTATACTAAGCTTTCTATACATACTGATTGATACTATTAAAATTAAAATATTTTTAAAAATCAAAACATAAATATACAAACTTCTGTCTGACGCTAATCGAGTTAATTTAAGCATTTAAACTTGCCCATTAGATCTTCATTAGCCAGTCCCTCTTAACCAGTAATTTTACGCTTCTTAATTTATTATAACCTTGATGTCGCAAAATTCAAAGTTAAGAAAACGGACCATTACGAAACTAATACTATACATACATAGCGGTCATAATATTATATCGGGTGAAAAGGGTACCCTATTCACTGCAAATAAATGATCCTTTTAGAGGCTAAGTGTCAAAGTGAACTTTGCAAAGTTCATGAGGGCATCATGTTCGAAAACTCGGCCCGTTTTGATATAACTTGTGGACTTTACACAACTTACGCCAATACACACGTTTAAATACTTAGCAGACTTGCTAAGACGTCGTACTTGGGAAATTATAATCAACTAGATTTCAAGCTCAGCTCTGCTCCCATTAATATTGATTTAGTCAAGAAATTCTAAGGTAGATTAAAAAAAACGAGAATGCAATAAGGCAATAAATAGTTTTATACAAACATTCCACCCTTCCACCCATATAAAATGTTATCAAGAATGTAGCTTATAATAGTCTCTGTGATCCCATCTTCACTTCCGAAAAGTCCCCGGTTCGCGGTTTTGACGTGAAAACTTTACAAACACACTCACATTAAATGTCGTTTTATAAGATACTAGCTGACCCAGCAAACATCGTTTTGCCACATAAAAATAGGAGTTGACTGTAGAGGGGCGAAAATTGGGGGTTGTATGTATTTTTATATGCTGTATCTTAAAAAAATGAAAAAAAAAAATTTCGTCCAAAAATTAA
>JAOSYY010000012.1:13706379-13720186 GCA_025727935.1 Hebomoia glaucippe | reverse complement strand
CTTTCACACAGAGAAGCTTAATAATGTCCTACAAATTAAATTTATATTCTAAAGTGACGGAAGCGAGTTCGCACGTTATTACAAGTAAAACAAAAGCCTAGCTACACTTTTGTTTATCCGACAATCTTAGCTTTCAGCCAAATTAAGGTCAGCAGGTCAACAGGTTGTCGAAGGCTACGTAACTTGAGCCAATGAATCAAATTTTTATTTTTGTTACATAATCACAATCTTCGTTGATTAAAAATCTTTAATTATAAAAATAATCTTCAGCATATATTTTTAAAAGCTAAAATATTTTTATTGCTAAAACTTGTTGACGTGACAATGTTTTGTTGGTAACAGAATTTTATGAACGTATGTAATTGTATTATCCAACAATGACTTTATGACGGTCGTGTAATTAGAACCAAAGATTTTCCTTCTATTATTATTTACGTGACTTCTTGTATGGTGATGTAAACCTTAAGATGGAGGTTATCTCTCTTCAAAAGGAGTGTATATTTATAGCATCCTTAAGACCACGTCCTTGTCTATAACCGGCCGTGACGGGCTATCATATGAGTACATTTAATGATCACCGGACTATGAACAAACAAAAAAACACGCACAAGCGAGATTCAACCGCAAATGAACTGGCTTAACTGTCTACCTTCACCTTCCCATTTATTCACAAGATAATATCAAAATTTTTACATTATCCTACAGCAAATTATCAAACACCTGAACAGATCTTATAAATTATAGCTAAGACCTATTTTCAAGTCAAGTATTTACTTGTAAACCGTTTCAAAATCGGCCCATTCATTAATGAGCTATGATGCCACTGACAACCAAACAGACATCGAACTTAGTATAGCCCCCTTTTGCGTCGAGCATTAAAAGGTAGAAAACAAATAATGTAACGTTTGTAATTCTGTTTTCTTAAAGAAAATACCTATGTTTCAATGAGAATTGCTCATTTTAAATTTTCCAAACGTTAATTGTAACGCAAATATACTTGTCCGAATAATGAGGATTATTAAAGGTACGGAAATATTTTACTGACATTTTTCTCTCATTGCTTTACATACTTTTGACATTTAATATTCTTCATTATAAATAATAAAAAGTTGATTCCAGATTATCTTCACTATTATTAAAAACACTATCTACATTTAAGTGATTGGAATACCACTTTTTTATTTTTCGTTAAGAAGACTCGTCTTTAAACGAGATAATTAACTCCTTCGAATAATTAAAAACATTTTTATGCACGAAAAATTTTAAGCATTAAACCATATAAATATTGTTGCAATTTTATTGCATTGAGCCGCTCATAATTTAATAACTATTGCATACTCGTATATTCATGTTTTTCTCATAAATAGCAAATTAACTTAAAACAATAATATATTTTAAATTTAGAAATTATTTATAGCAAAGTACATTTTCAAGAGAAGTATTTATTTTTTGTAAATTTAGATACAATTAATCCTTAATTATATTTAGGGTTAGAAAATAGTAAATAGTGAAAATATCATATAACATTTTATCTTTTTTATGATTTATTATTATATTAACAGTGTATTAATTAGAGTCGCTATGAAAGCTTAAGATTGTATTACTGTATAATATATAACATAATAAAAGAATTTAATTGAATAATTTAAGAATTATTATTTTACTTCACTGTTTCGTTCTCTAGTCAATATTTTTTCTTAGATCTTATAATATATTATGGCCATGACTTGTTGTTCGCCCTTGCTATCACCTACGGGTTATAACTACAGAGCCCGAAGAAGGTCGCTAGATGCCTCATACTGACCTCAGTAGAGGCACAACGACCCCATTTGTTTCCGGGTTAGGGCAACGCCTTAGACACATTTAGATACCAATTAATAAGATGACAAGGTAACAGATCCCATGGTCTTCCAAAAGCTATAATTAAACAATAATCGTCTATGATTGGAAAACAAAAACAACCAAGTCAGTAATAGCAGTTTTAAGTTTTATCTTTACTGAGTAAGTGTTACCTACTTTTAGTGACATTCAATTTAACCGGTGCGTTATTGATTCATCGCATTAAAGAGGTAGGAAGTATCACCCAGTTATTGAGTGTTGAGCTCGATCGCGTACTTAAACCAATAAATACAAATAGGTATTATTTTAAACATTTTTTTTATAATAAGTATAATAAGGTGTCACAAATTACTTTAGCCCTTTTTAATTGCCAGATATTTAGTACCAATACGTGTTTCAGCTTTTATTTTATATAAAATACTTCTTTTTTTATTTTGTGTAATGACTGTAAGAACATGATATTCACCTCCATACAAATTTTGTAATATAAACAACCTCGCAATAATAAACCAAGATAATATTATAAATAACTTCGTTCTTCTGGTTGTCAGCAAAAACTACTTGAACAAAATATAAAATAACTTCCGATACATAATCGTAAGCGTATTTATGTCAAGATCTTGTGCTCACACTTCTCGCAAAGGTCGACAATTCATAACTTCTCATAAATTATATTTATTGAATAAGTAATTTAGTGTTGAACGCATGGACATGATGTAATCGAGTTAGGAAAATGAAACTTAATATTCTAAAAATATCTCATCAAAGCTATATTTTTTCATATATTAATAAAACAAAAATAATAGAATTTATTATATGTACTGAACGCCCATCGATAACGGTTAGCCAACAGCCGAGAAGCTATACTACAAATTTATGCTGACAAATCTGCTTTCCGAAGGCAAGCCTCATTTTGCTAACTGAATACCAATATTCTATACGTCACTCTGATCACGAGACGCGAATCCTGGATCGCAGACAACATTCTTGTACTGAATATTGTTAAGTATTTTAAAAGCGTCGTTTGAAAATGATATAATTATGATTGTACAATGCGAAATTACATTCATAAAACATGTTTAGTAATTTAGAAAATATTTACGGTTTTCGTGTAACTATAAATAAAGATGTTGGAAAATTAACAAATTAATTCACGTTATTCATACTTAATCATTAAATTTCAACATTTCTAAATAATACAAAAAGATTATCAATGTCCGTACATAAATTAATTTTACTAGAAACCTAAAATCCCTGACAAAACAAGGATTTTTACCATAAATAGTTGCGATATTAAATTAACTAACAGCCTTTATGTGAATTGAACTCAAAACATTAGGTATAGTAACACTTTCAAAAGCTGTTTAATTATAATTTACAACTTAAAACTATAAAAAGCGTCGTAAATTGAACTAGAACGCTTTATTTGTGTCAAGTACACGACAAGAAAGACCGAAGCCTGTAATTAAATTTTAATAGCCACTACTTCGGTACAATTTGTTTTTACAATGAAATCTACTAATAACGTGTCAAGAACCTTCGTGTTAAATATAATATTATATGAACATAGACGATTTTGTAGTAATTTAATAGAAATTATTCAAGGTGAAATTTTAATGTCTTGAGTAAAACGGATGTAGGGCCTACTACACAAAAGTTTAACTGTAATTAAATTAGATATATAAGATATTATTATGGACGCCCATGATAGACTTTTACACTTCTTGATGAACGCTTGAAAGCAAAGCAAATAATATGTGATATATTTATTATAGGTTCTTTTAAATATAACTTTAGAAAATCCTTACGATATTGCCAATGAATTAATCATATTAAGCTAAATAGTATACATATAACATCAAAAACAGAAAATCTTGGTCTAAATGTGAATGTTATTTAAAAAAAACTTTCCAATCTTTAATTTTCGTTACTGATGATCGATTTTGGTTTTCCTGGTGTTTACATTTTAAATTTCCGGCTTTATAAGAATATAACCAAAACTTAGTAAATACTCTTTAGCTATCGTAGCTGATGTAACTACCGCCACAGTGTGTCTAAGAAATATGTATTGCAACAAGTATTTTAGTAACTCCTCTGCTGCCAATATCACCGAAAACGTAACAGGCTTTTTAAAATAATACCATGTATTCGTTGTTTTCAGGCTGGGTGAGCGATGAAGGGGTGGTTTGACGCTTTCCGTGAGGAAGGCGGGCCGACTCTATACGCTTATCACAACCGCACCGCAGTCGCAGCAGACGTGCCGGCCTTGGCCCTAGTCATCGCGGCTGTTACACTCTACCTCGCATTCCTAGCTATATTCCCCGGCATCAGGAAGGAGGTGAGTGACGGTAATAATTTTTAGGTTATAATTTAATCCTATCCCTAACCAATGTTATACCTTGTTTTCCAATTAGAGTACTAAACTGCTTTATGCGGCGTAATGCTCCACATCTTATAACTAGAGCAAATGTACTCTGTAATTGGGAAACAGGGTTGGTCAGTTTATTTTACGAGAATAAAACTCGACAAGCCAGTCTTGGCTGAAGAAGGGTTGAATTCTAATAATTTATAAAACTGAATATAACGTAGGTAAGATCGTGAAAGCTAGTTAGTGCTTTTTAACTGCATGTTAGAAATACAATTCATCCAGTTACCTCATTCTTTATTACGATTAGTACCTAAACATACTATATGTAAAGATTCTGGGTTTATTTATATATTTTTAAATATGTTATTTGTTCCAGAGATTTTCAACGTTTGTAATAGTTACACTGAGTTTGTTCGTTGGCACTGTAATTTTAGGTAAGAATTTATTATTCGTATTTTAAATTACGTCGTCTTATAAAAAATTGAATAGCTACTAATTATTAACTAAATGTAATTACAGATTCAAGTAACAGGTTAACCTTTAGTTTATTTTAATAGAGTATATGTAGATTCATTAATCAAATAATTCAAAACACAATTAGGTAGATTGAGTAATTAATCTTCTAAACAAAGGCACGTTGATACAATCAATTTGAGAAAAATAACCGGAGAAGTTTAATTACGTTCTTAATTAAAGTATAATTTTTATTTTATAGTTATTATTTTTTGGCGGTACATATATAGTATCCTTAGGGACTTATAATTTTGTGGCTTTACATTCGAAATTTCAAAGTATATGTGAGGTTAAACTTCAGAGTGCTTTATATGATTTCCAGTTTGCAAACACGGTTCGTCATGGCACGTAGCAGGTGCTCGGGTGGCCCGCGCTGCTTACCGCGCGTTTTCGGCCGAACGCCTCGATTGCTGGCTGGCTGTCCACGTTGGGTTGGGACATGTCAATGTCACCCTCACAGGTATATATCTATAATACACCTATTATTTTTAAACCGTATATTAAAGCAGTTATTAATCGATGCGACCGAAAATACGTTATGACAGTTACATTTCCATATAATTACTAACTGTCCCAGCAAACGTCGTTTTGCCAAATAAATATATAAAATTTGGCCTTATATGTTTTTTTAATGCCACATTATAAAAAAATAAAAACAAAAATTTCGTCCATAAATTAAAAAAAAATGTTAAAGGTCAACAACCCTTATCATTTTGGGGGATGAAAAATAGATAGTAGCCGATTCTCAGACCTACTGAATATGCATATGAAATTTCATAAAAATCGGTCGAGCCGTTTCGGAGGAGTATGGGAAAAAATATTGTGACACGAGAATTTTATATATTAGATATAAAATATAAAATAATATTGTTATAATATACTTGTAATATTCCAAATTGTGCCGTCCTATATATGTACTTATATGACGCAAATAAGTATGGACAATGGCAAACACGTACCATGATTTAAGTCTAACCATACACTCAATAAATTTGAAGATAATTAATGAAAACAAGACTTTTTAAAGGACATAACTTATAATGAATACTTTTATTTTGAATTTCAGCACTCTCCTGGGGCAACTTGACAACAGGTGACCCAGGAGTAGACTATAACGAACAGTTCCAATGGGAAGAAGCCGGGGCTATTCAAGAGTGGTATCGAGCTGGGTTGTTGCGTGGCCTACCATATCCCCTGCTTTCGGTAGCTGAACATTTTGCAGTGGAGCATGAAGGGTTTGAATGGGGAGCAAAGTATCGCGCGGCTGGTTACACCACTACCACCCTTCTCTGGTATGAACGTGCATGTATGTATTTCTAGCTGTCGGTGTCGTTGCACGATTTTCTTTTTTCATCTCTGTAAAATTTTTAAATAAACTGCCTACGCAATATACCAGTGTACATTTTGATTCAGCGTCTAAACGATACAAAGTAGCTGTCTAGCACGATTCTTGAAATAACATTCCCAAATTCCTTGCAACATCACCGACAGCATTTATAAAAATTCTTATATTATTATAAAAATTTGACCGATCAGAATTTATTTCAGGGCTGCGTTCGCGTTATGGCTTATCATGAATCTCCTTCTTGTGGTGGTGCCCCGCTATGGTGCATATGCTATGACTGCCCTGGGAGTGACGTTGTGCGCAGCTGCTGGGGGCTACTGGGCATCATTGCCACACGACCCTCTTGTAGTTAGATTAGATGGTGCAATGTTATTCTTCTCAATGGGGTGGTGCTTTTGGCTAGTCCTTATTGCAGGTAACAACTTTTATTATACAATTTCTAACTGTAAGAGCATAAAAGGACAGTCACAATTCTATGAACACCCACGATACGAAGTATTAAAAATAATGATGTCACAACAATTTGAAAGTTGATCCTCATTAAGTGGCTTCTGAAATTTCCTGTATATATTTTTAACTATTTACCTGTTCTAGATGCTCAGGACATCTAAGTTATATGATTGCCTTAATCGCAATATTACGCTTAATTACGTTGTTCTTTTCAGGATGCATATGTCTAGTTGTAGGATTATTCATAGCTGCACTGGATCTTGTATGGCCACATAGATTCTCTTCAGTTTTAGAAGTGGATTACGATACGCCATATGACCGGCACGTTCTTATTGTAGATAGTCGGCAAAGGGCGCGACCTCAAGCTCAGGCTTCGTTACCTACTAGGATATTAAGGTATTTAATATGGATTAAAATTTTATACAAGAGGTCGATATTTATAAATTTATTCCTTAAAACCTCGGGGAAAAGCGTTACAATACCTTTTCATGATGTTTCGTTCACATTTTCCCTGAAATTTAATATATAAAATTCTCGTCTCACAATTTTCGTTCCCATACTCGTCCGAAACGGCTCGACCGATTCTTATGAAATCTTTTAAGCATATTAGGTAGGTCTGAGAATGGGCTACTGACTTTTTTTCATCCCCCTAAATGTTAAGAATAGTCCGCTCCTTATTTATTTTATTATTTCTGAGACAAAATTTTTTGTTCTTATATTTTTATGATACAACATATTATAATACATATAATACAACACCAAATTTTCACCCCTAAATTTTATATGACAAAACGACGTTTGCTGGGTCAGCTAGTTTTCTTATAAAAGTTATTGTTCCCACAGGAGGTTATCGTCAAAGACACGCGATACAGAGCGCCAAGTGTCAATGTCAATAGTTAACGAGAATCGAGATCGCGGTCGGGATAATCCCGCTTTTCAACATGAACAACGAAAGCCTAACTCGCCTTGGAGGTATCCACTGTTCAGGCGGCAAATTGACCGGTAATTATGTCATATTTGGGACCAACCTTTACTTAACGAGAATTATTATTTAATAATAAACTCTCTATCTCCGTAAACATTTATCTAATATATAAAATTCTCATGTCACAGTTTTCGTTGCCATACTCCTCCGAAACGGCTTGACCGATTTTGATGAATTTTTTTGCGCTTATCCGGTATCTATGAGAATGGGCCACCATCTATTTTTCATCCCCCTAAATGTTAGGGGTAGTCCACCCCTAATTTTTTTTTTTTTTTTGGACAATTTTTTTTCTTTTTATTTTTTTATGATACAACATATAATTATACATACAACCCCAAAATTTCACCTCTAAATTTTATATATTTATTTTGCAAAACGATGTTTGCTGGGTCAGCTAGTGTATATATAAATTGTATAATATATCTAATGATAATGATTAAGTGTACTGCTCTCAATCATATGAAATTTATACCAAATATTTGAACTCTGCGTTTACTTTTCAGTGCGGATTCAGCTTCTAGTTTAGGATCTAGTATTAACGGGAATAGTTCCGGCATTAAAATGTCACCATTAGCAACACAGACAACAGCTCCTCATAGGTAGGTAACTGAGTATTGATATAGACTTTTTTTCTACTCTTCTTTATCTGTACAAACAAACCAGTGGCATTCAGAAGTAAGCTACATTTGATAAACTGCTTGTTAATACATTTTCTCTATGGAAACAAAATAAGTATATTCTTAAATCATTAAATATTATTATACTTATATGTAAATTTAAATATATACTTAGACGTTAATTTTGGCCACAATAATTATTTTAAATGAAAATCGTATTTTTAAACTTATACTATACAAAAGTACAAACTCAGTTCTTTAGACAATTATGTTTATTGACGTGGTTTGTCATATATTATCTAATATTAGTCTCCTTTATTTCAATTCTTTTTTCAGATATCGGCCACAACTACCAGCTACAGAACGTGTTAAGGACATGTGGTAACAAAACTATCCAATGTGGCAACTTGGACAAAATCATGTCAAAAGTAATTTGCCTATGTAACTACGATAATACATTTGTAAATATATAAATAACTATTTATTAGGTGAAAGTAGTTACTTTAATTGATCTGCAATAGTTTTCTGCCAGTGTCATAATTTCATTATTTACTTTTTATCTATGTTGACGATATTTTTATATCTGGTCCTAAACTTATTTATAAAATTAAATAAAACACGATGTCAAGATATTTAGTTAGCATTCTTCAAACAATACGAATTGTTAAATCTTTCCCAAGTATTTTATATTCTATGTAGTACTATTTAGATATAATAAGAAAACGACACAAGCGAGTACTTTGTGCCATGTTTCTTTAAGTAAAATTGGTAAACAATGCCTTATTTTTAAAAACTGAAGTGTATGTAATGTATTTTTTCTTATAATACAAAAGATACGTTATACGTACGACCTATGATTTAACCGCTGTTAAATCGTAAACGCTATAAATTATTTGAATATTCTACTTATAAATGTGATTAACTTGTACAAACTCGTCTATTACATAAGCATATCTGTGGTAAGATTATGGAAAATTAAAAGTCATTTAGTATAGGCATGACATGTAGTTAAGTTATTTATTAAAATTTGTATTAATTGAATTACTCATTATTTTCAGTGTAATTTCATCGATAAAAAATTGTAACTGAATTATTGATAAAATAAAATAATTACTTTAAAATAAGAATATTGGAATGTACGTTTAAATAGTGAGAATGTAAAAAAAATATTTATTGTGATCTAAAATAAATAGGTATAAAATTATTTTCATTTATTGTTACCACGAAATGTTTCATATAGTACAATAAACCGTCTAAAATTCTATACAAAGGCAAGAAAAACCGGGTATATCGAAGCTGAAATAAATTACAACAAGACACTGTACTTTTAAAATAAATCTAAAATAATAACTGAAGACATTTTCAATTTAAAATAATTATAATATTTGCAAAGTTTAATTAATTTATCAATTGCATGATTAACTATAATAATTATCCAATACTGTTTATGGAGTTTGATCTTTTACAAGATGTTCAAGATTCAATTGGCACAGGAAAGCATTCCAGTTGACAAAGCCTTCTTGTATCATAGTTTCAGCTTCAGCCCACAACTTACACTGAAAACATAACATAGAAAAAGTATATCTCCTATTGTTACCGGTTGCACAAAATACTACTATTTTGTACTCACTTCCGTATCCTTTAGTGGAGGCGCGTGTCTAACAACCTTCTGGTAGTCCCCCTCAGAAAGGTTATACACAGGGCGAGTTTGAAAATCGAAAAACGACAACAAATCTTCATAGATAATATTGCAGTTATCGTCTTTATTTAGCCTATAAATGATTGTGTAGAAACGATTATTATTAACCATAAATTGAATAGAGTATTGTAATTTAAAAGTTCAATTGTGATTCTGTGAGCGAGTAATTAAATGACTTACACTTGCAACATACAGTCCATAAGATCAGTATTAATCGGTAAGCGGTTGGCTCGCAGTAGCTGCCTCAACCGTTGTACTGAAAGCACTCCCAAGCCATTTGAGTCTGCGTGCATCAACGCTTCTCGTAACTTATCTCGGTCGTCCCACAGCCCTCTCGTTAATTCCGTGAAAACAAGAGATCTATGAAGACAGAACTTCTCTTTAAAATGTATAAATACAAAACATTAACTGGGTCTAAATAATTGTAAAAAAAAGCAATTCTAAAGTATGTGTTCACATACAAATTGTTGTAATGCAATGTTAACAAATTAGATTAGATTATATTTACCGAATCATTTCCCGCCGTGGACTTTTCTCTTTACCGGGATCGCCACGGAAGTGCCGAATCAATGTTATAAACTCATGCTCCGTCATTTTTTCACACATTATTTCTTTGAGTGCTTGCCTGTACATAAAATATATTTTTCAGTGTTACGTTTTCGAGATGAAAGAAAAATAACAAGTAACTCACTTAAAACATCTGGCGGACATTAGTTCTTTATTATTCGGCACCACAGCATTCATATACTTCGCTACGAAATTCTTGTATCCGTTCTCTTCAGATGCCAAAGTGCGTCGTATTTTATCCATTATCAAAGGGATATTTGCCATAGGATACTGCGAATGTAATGAGTTCAGGTACCACTTCTATTCCTCACATAGAAAAATTCATATCCTATTAATTTAATTGAATGAAATTTTAATGGGTATTATATACATACTTCATTTGCATGTAGTTCCATGTACCGAAGGGCATATTCATCAGCTGCTATTAATCGAAAGCAATGTTTATTGATAATGACTTCATTGCCAACCCACATATCCTTATCTGTATACGCCGGCGGCTCTTTAGGAACGAAGAAATCAACATCAGGTAAGTACATTTTATCGCGTCGAAAAAATTTTCCTCCCTAAAAATAAAAGCTGCATAAGTCAAGTATAATTGATTTCATAATAACCGAGGACTTCTTCTCACCTTAAACCCTGAGTTTCGCTCGCCAAGTTCAAAGATACCAATAGTATCATCACATAAAAAGTATTTTATTATAAAATAACGACGACTGTCTTCGGGATTATCACTTATTAGACGAGCCGCGAAGCGTAGGACATGAGAGTCAAAACCAAAACTAAAACAAATTATTTAATAAAAAGAATTATAAGAAAAGCATATAAAATGGACATAGCAATTTTTCTGTACAATACATAGCAACCCGTTCAACTTTGACAAGGTACTGTTTATGGGTATGCTGTTATATTTATTTGATATAGGTAAGCCGGTTAGCGACATTCAAAATTGTTTTACTCAAAACATAGTGCGCCTGCTGAAAAATTAAAAGCAAAACATGCAAAGATTTACCGATCCTTGTTTAAAAATTTAATGAAATCTCTATGTGGCGGCTTCGGTTCAACGGTTCGACAATTTTCAGCAGAGTCATCGTAGCTGCCATATCCGTTCCATGGCGGAAGCTGACGATCTGCAACGCTAGTGCTTACACATTCCGTGCCCTCATCCTTCGGTATAGGTAGCGGTGTGAAAGAATCTAAAATACATTTACATAAAATTAGAACAAAAACATTATCAGAATTAATGCAAATTTAGTTATATAGCTAAAAACGTTATATAAGGAATTTACTCTAGTCCGTATGAACTTACCTACTATTGGAACAAATTTCAATAAGCATATATTAGATTTTTATTTTAAACCATATAAACATTCTCACCAAAGCCGTAAGTAACTCGATAATATTCTTTAGTAAAGGGATCACAATCAGTAAGAACGACTTTACGTCCATACACGTTTACTATAGCGCCAATTGTGAGGTCAGCCGGGCTATATGATGGACACTTTGGTCCACCCGTCATTTCTATGTGTGAAGGGATTTTCTAAAAATACCAACTATTTACAAAAATATTCTTTTTAAATAAAACTTAAATACTTACACTCAACCAATCATATATCTAGTTTACATTATTAAACGAGCAATTTATCTGTTCAAATTTATTATTTACATAATCAGACATTCTTACCATTATACGGTACGTTTATTTTAAGTATCTTTTTAAAATCAATAAAATAATAATAAATTTAATTTACTCTCGGAAGACGCATTCTTTTCAAGAACATGGGTCCAGCTTCCATTCCAGAATTTGGAGGAAGTACTTCCTTGATCTCCATTGTATCATCGGCTAGAAAGTAGTGAATCTCCAATAGATGCATAATACCAAATTCAGTATCTCTATCATCCCAATATCCATGGAACCTGAAATACCCTTTAGTTATAGTGATTCGCTCATATACCTTGTGAAAATTGGCATTTTCGGACAAACGAGCGATAATTTACTTTATACCTATATAAGTTCGATCTACTTCTAGCACATATTTTAATTGACAAAATAGTATAAGGAAAGGCCTTACCTTAGTACTTGTCTGTCAAAATCCAGAAATTGACGAAATGGTCTATGTTTTGGAGATTTTCCTGTATTCGGTGCTCTCTAAAATATATTTGCGTAATATAAGTCTGCCTTATAAAGAGATTTTTTCATAATATTATACAACTTACCTCAATGGCATCTGGCCAAGGGATGGGATCAGGAACGTTTATTCCTAATCGATTTAAAAAAACCCTTGTAAAGTTGTCACAGTTCACAATCTATAAATGAAATCCATCTATATACATAATCGCAAGGGAAAGTCGCAAGTATGCAATCGTAGAAACGACCATCAGACCGTCTATAAAATAAGTATCTTACCTTAAATACTTTTCCGAAGAATGTTACTTCGCGACCGATATTTAAATCAAGTACGTCGTAATAGTTATCGTAGCTAAAGGGAAGCCGAATCCGTTGTCGGCTTATTAGAGTACCTTAAAAAGGAGAGGCCGCTAAATGTATCCAAACTACTAAATATATATATATATTGTATATGCTATGTAAAATTAATTCAGTATTTTTATAAATGCTCAAAAATTCAATCAAGGAAATTGTTAACCAGGATATGACTCTTTGAAGTATGGATATGCTCATTATATACCTTGCGAGAGCCCACTATTTTCGGTTTTAGGCTCCATCACCTTAATGGTACCGTCTTCTAGAAAGAAGAATATTTCAACTTTACGTAGAATGTGCGATGCACATCGCATCTCGTGCAGGGATTGTTGAAAGAACGCTTGGAAACGTAATATCTATCGGTAGAACCAAAGAAATTTATTACTTTTGTATTTGTATTGATTACTTTTAATGTATTGCAAAATACTCTAACTAATAAAACCATGGAAAAAAGTATATCTATTCATTTCAAAATACTTTATATTCAGAATTCAAATATCAAAATGATAGGCGTTAACTCACATTTTTGTCGTACATGATCCACGTTGGTAAATCAGGGGCTTGCTTACGACAATAGAGTGAAGGAACTCGATTTCCTTCTTCAGCTTTATCAACCAACATGTTCACTTTGTCAATAGATGTGAAAACAGGGCGAACTCCAAAGCTCTTCTTCCCAATCTAAGGTTAATTAAATTTATACTAAGTTCTTTAAGAACATTAACTTGGAGCAAATTTCAACAGTAATAAGTAAGCTTCACTACAATTCACTTACAAAACCACATAGATGGAAAAAAAACTATAGTTTTGTGTTTAACTTACAAAATATGTGCCTTAGCTGTAGCCATTGACCTAGTGACGATGTAGGACGTGTAACTTATTAGAGGTTCTTTTATTTCAATACGAGATCACCAACCTCATTCGCATCCTCAATGTTATCAAAATAAA